>CM034362.1:57220574-57287678 GCA_019925275.1 Mytilus edulis
TAAATATTTCATACATATCCAGGACCAGAACAAGTTAACAATAAATAAAATAGGTAGGTCTTGTCATAATAGAGGCCATTCGGAGGGATGGTCGGCGAAATTTTGACTGCCACTGGAACATGAGGGTACATTGGATAGGGACAGAAATTTGGCCTTGCAACAGGCCACCTACGGACCCCTCAAAGATTTATTTAAACACTCTCTTTACACGAGGCATCGAATTTAACGTCCCAATTATGACCGGACGTGACTGCGGACTTGATACATTTCTCACAGTCAAACGGACGCCCCACTTCGGCAAGCGTTTTACTGCCGGGCGGGAGAAGACAAAGAGACCATATTTTATTCCCCAGTCACCCCTTGGGTATTAAAAGCCCCGAAATGACAATACAAAGCAACTCAAACGAGAAAACCAACGGCCTTATTCATCCATGTTCAATAGTGTCATCACTTGTTATGATTATAAGAATAAGTGATACCTGACAAATGTACTGCAAATTTACGTATTTAGTTTTGTTGCAAAAAAGGTGTATAAATTAATGCCTCCAACTTTTTGACGTAGATCATCTTAACAGATTATATGTATCAATTTGATAATATATGCATTTCTTGACTTATACTTCTCCAAAGCTTTCATGATATCAGATGTTTAATAGAAAAAAAAACGATAAGTAGTATTTATTAATGACACAACATCAATAAATGAACAGCAACTAGAAAAAACACACACAAAAAGCATAGGAACAGTGTTTGTGATGCTGTTCTTTATCTGAATGTCATTTATGTATATGTGTAATCTTTTGAAAAAGCAACACCCTTCATAAAACGTATTAATATATCTCAAAAGATTATTCAGTGCAAAAGTGTCATAAATGGAAACAATTGAAACCTTCTACTAATAAGTGTCAATGACGTATGTTTTTGTAACATGTCACTTTCATTTATTCAAACATTTTTCCATATTGCATCTTTTGGTATACTGCAAATGCAGTGTTACATCAGATCACTGTTTGAACAATACAATACCGGTTGAGATAATCATCATTAAAATGTGAAATTGTTCGAGTAACTTTTAAATGATAATCGATCCGACTTAACCTCTCTTTTTGAAAGGATCCCTTTTGACTGATAAATTGAATGATGTATTGTATTTGCTACAGCCTTTCATGCGCAGTTCAATTGAAAGTAAAGCAACAGAACACCGAATTATTGCTATTGAAATATTTATTCCTTCAATATCAACTTCAAAATAAATTATAACAGGACAACTCGAGCATCCAGCATGCTCGTTTAAAGTTATTTTGCAAAATGTGAGAGACACAGCCTAAGGTTGGGTATAGCAATCAAACATCTTACAAAGAAGAATAATGATAGACGAAGTTCATTCACTTTTGAGCTGAGTAATATTGGATTGAATGAATGACTAACGTTCGTAAACAATAAAATTTTAACACAAGTTAACCCTTTAATTGTATATCAAACACCAACAAAATGCTTCAACTAACCTTTCGCTATCTTGAATTGTAAAATAAAAAATAAAGGCAATAGACGTTTACCGATGTTCAACATATTGGTATAACATTTTAATCAAGTCGGCTCATTTCAGATATACTTTCACCTAATTTCTACCAACATTTGATTGAAAGGAACAAATGTTTATGATTCGTATTTGATTTTAACAAAAAAATTTAGAAATATGAAATATGTTTCCTTTATTACATTTATTTGGTAAGCATGTTGAGTAGAGATATTTTAGAAATAGTATGATTATGTAGGGGTGTATTTTGTTCCTTTTCGTGGTATAGTAGGAAAAACTAAAGAGGACCGTTTTTGTATTCTGAATCTACTTTATAAAGTCTATCTTTTTATATTCTACTAGAACACACCCGTGATATCGAGGGTCCATGACTGAATTAAAGTATATAACTATGCGCAAGCCTTATTTCAGTATTAGTATTGTCATCTGATAAAGTCATGTCGATTATAAGATACACAGTTTTCTTTGCTTTCAAATTTTTCTGTTTGAACCCGTCGAACTGGAACTGATCAATTATTAGTAATATTAATTATTTGGAAAACAAAAGGTCCTGAAATGGAGTATTTTTTAATCAACAGCATTGTCCTATGTTAGTTATAAGTAAAGTTGAATTCTTTGATTCGCTGTTTTACGTCATGCCCGCTAACAAATTGAAAACTACCTATACGCCTTATTTTTAGTCCAGATTTATAGTATTTTTTATTGATATCTTAGCAAGTCTTACTGATTAAAATACTACCATAGACCTGTAACAATTTCACAATTTAGTAGTGTCAACCCTGTGATTATGACCCGTGTATATAGCATATTAATCCTGAATAAGCATATTACTCCTGAATACACCGTTTGCTGGTGCGCCTTCAGATGCGGAAAGTATACAGATAAGGTAATAGGTAACAGGTGAATATACTATTGGTATCGGTATCGGACTCGACCCGGAACTTCTTAATTATTGGCAATATTAATTTCGTGGAAAACAAAAGGGCCTGAAGTGTTGTAATTTTTAATCTACACCTTTGTACTATATTAGTTATATATAAAGTTGAATTCTTTGATTCGTCGTTTTTACGTGATGACGGCTGACAAATTGGACCTCGTTATTTTAGTATTTTAGATATTTAAATTATATCGTTCAGTTTACATGTTTTCCTTTCGCTATAACTAAACAAAATGTGTATTTTCCCAAACTGTTTGTGGGTTGAAAACAACCTCAGTGACTTATCAGTTTATGACATTGCTGAACATAAAACAATATTATTTTAGCCAGTTCGTGTGGTTCTACAATGCATATTACAACTGATGTTGTGTCAATCATGACTCCATTATATATAGTTAAATTCGTACTTGTGCAACATTACATAATTTGCATGTAAACTTTTTTTGTGTTTTCTGTGAAATAAAGTGTTCTTGCAAATGCACAATACAGAATTCATACGAATCTGCTGTTATAAATGTTATATAAAATAAAACATTTTTTATTACATTCACTTTTAATATGTATTATTAAAATACTTGGGACAATAAGAGTGAATATTGTTTCCACTAAAACATATATCCTACCCCAGAACAATTTATATCAGCATCTCATCTATGAAGAATTCACCTCGGTAGAGAATGTTTGTTGGCGGAACCACTTTACATAAACATATAACTTATCAGCGATGCATTTCATAATGCGTAGTGGTGTCATTACATTTTAGTGGCTATAACCTCATCGTATAATACCCATTCAACGATCTGATTTGTAGACACGTGATATATTTGATAAATTGATATACGGAAATTGAATTTAATTCATTATAAAACAGAAACTACATATGGAAACGCTTTTATGTGTTTGCACTATTGTTAAACACAAATTCTACGATTGATATAATAAAGACCTAATTAGGTCTTTCCACTTTTCTGTGGAAAGACCTATTGTATTTGTTCTGATTATTAGGTCTTTCAACTTTTCTGTGGAAAGACGTATTGTATTTCTTCTGATTATTATTAAAAAAAATTCCGCCAACTTTAAAAATTTGTGTTCGCTTTGATATTTCTAACATTGTATCGTAGAGTTTATACGCCTTTAAATTTCACCCTGCTAAGACGAACAATTTTCTTTGTAAGAGTTATCTCCCTATTCACTGTTTATTAATTGAGTGCATATCCTTCGTAACAAAAAAAGATATTGACAAAATTCTTTTAATAAATTGTTCGTTACATCCTCAGGAATATTTGACTAATTTGGATCGAAGCGATTTAATGAAACTTTATCGGAGTTATCTACCTTTATCAAATAAATTTGTCGGTATGTCTTTTATCTCATAAACCGTTGACCGTATGAACCTGATACCTTTTTATTTAAGGTCCCTAGGTCCTAACTTAGAAAATAAGGTCAATGTCAAAGGTCAAGGTCAAGTTCAAAATTTTTACTTTTCCTTCTTATTGCATTTTCTCAAACTCTATTAAAGCTATATATAAAAGAACAAGTGCAAAATGTTTGCCTAATTACAATGAAGATATTTTACATCAGTTTGAAACAATCAAAAAAGGAGTTAGTGCCTCTGAAATGTATAGTTATAAGGTTATTTGATTATTACTTCAACCTTGTTCACTATAAAGCCATATGACCTTTTACAAAAGTTCGTGTGGTATATGACCTTGCAAAATGATAACTGGAAGTGACGTTGAGAAAACCGGAAGTTGCCATGTTTGCACTTTTTTCATGACAAAGTACTCGGAATCAGTAAATTTTGTAATTTAAATACATTAAGTGGTCAATTAAGACTAAAAGTGACTTTTGATAAATTAAAAGTGGCCAATAATCTCCTGATTTACAGGCAAAATTCTATAGAAACTATATATTTTTGGAATCAGAGTAACAAAAGGTTATCTTATGAGACCGGAAGTAACATTCAATTAACCGGAAGTAGCAAACTATATCATTTTGTTCATTTTAAAATAGATTTAAACCATTTATGTAAAGCATTTGTCTGAAGAAACTAGCTTCTTTTTAAAACTTCTTTGACGTGGAAAGACCTTCAATTGTTCTCTGAACAATTGGTTTTTAATTATGTACAGCTCTCTAAGCGATGTGGGACCTAGCGTTGTCTTGTGGCATTTAGATGCTTAATACCCTGTCTCGCACAAAACCATGCAAAACAGTCCACAAGGGGTAATCAGATTTGATTGAAACTGTGTGTGCTTAAACAACTTTATGAAAGAAGTTCATAAAATATTTCATCTGGTTTCCATGTCTTTCAGCTTGAATATGATGTTTTGTACCAGGGACCAGTTTTCTCATGTTTGAAGCAGTATTTTTCAATGAAATTGACCAATTTGAATGTCAACACCCTGAAACTCATAAATGCGGAAAATAACGAGATAGAAAATTATGATTTATTGAAGAATCTTTACTCATCAGTACATACATTGTTCAAGAAACAGTTTGTGGATTATCACAAGGGAGATAATCCAGTAATTTTTTTTTCAGAAAATCATTAAAAGTACATTTTTTAAAAGCTTTACAGTCTTTGGTCCATTAAAAATATCAAGATAACTCACTTTGTTTTATTAATTGGAATACTTAATTATGCATTTTAAATAATTAACTTGATGGGGTCTCTTTTAAGTACTTTTTAGAATTTTCTCGAAAAGTAACTAAATTTACATTTTCTCTCTATAAATCAATGAATTTAAACTAATATTTTGTGGATAATTTTGGAAATGTAAGTGTTACTTTTTCAAAAGCAGTATAATAATTGCCAATTAGTTCGAAGTAACAATGAACATAGTTCAGTTACAATTTATGGTGCCATATATATTGAATTGATATGGTACAAAGGGAGATAGATAATCCAGTAAAAATTATTTTAAAAAAACTTAAAAATAACTTTTTTCAAACTTACCAATTCTCGGTACATTAAACATAAAAGTATTTATATATATTTGGTTATATTAAGAGACATAGTTATTAATGAATTGAAGCATATACGATGGGTGGGGTCTTATTTTCGTACTTTCTAAAATTCTCCTTGAATAATATTCAAATTTGCCTTTCTCTGAATTCAATGAAATTAATGTATCAATCTGTAGACAATTTTGTGAATGTATTTTTTAATTTTTTTTTCTAAACGGTGAGTTAACCATTATTATACCTAACAATGCAAGTTGAACTAACAATAAAGGCAATATAATTACAATAAATAATGCCATAAATATTGATTATCTATGGTACAAAGGGAGTTAATTCTGAGAAAAATGCATTTTAAAAAACCTGAATAAAAAAAGCGATTTTTCTTCAAATTTAGTGTTCTGCTCTTGATATATCATACGTGTTTTAATATTTGATTTCTTTGCATAAAGGTTAACATGGTTAAGTATAAAACAAAGCCTACTACGGTGTAATAAGATAATTTTTAGACTAAAAATAAGGATTTCTCGTACGATTATGTTGAAAAAATGTAAAAAACTCTTGCAGTTGTTAATTAATAACAAACATTTATAGAATAACAATCTGTATAGCCATATAGTGTCAAAGAATATTTTAAAAAGAAAAAAGCAATAATTTAACAAGGTGTTAATAACTACAAAAAATACAGTCAAATTTACATTGATTTTTATATTACCAATTGGATAATACAAAGAAATCCAATTATGAAAATAAACTTCTAAACTCATGTGCACTGTCATATGTTACTAGAGTTAACGCATCGTAATAAAACCATCTAATGTATTTGAATGTTTCTTTTTATGAAATAATTATAAAATATTTTTTCTCTCTTTTTTAAAGTTGACATCTTTAAATTAAAGTTTTAAAGATACTAGGCAAAAATTTTAGAAAAATGTTAAAAATCTTCATTATAAGGCTATAAGTCGTCTGACGATTTGAGCCATGCAGACTTTTTTTAAGTCCTTTTTTTTTCGCTTTGATTTTTGCCCCTATAGTTTCTATACACCTATATATTAAACTATTTTAGTTTATCCCATTTCACCAATAACACAGATAGAAAGTAAACTTGCAAGTTTAACCATTGAATGTTGTACATCCTGTCATGATAATTTTTATCGATACTACACTATTTATGTAGCAAAAAATAGACATAGCGATCTTATATTTTTTCGTTGATGGCAGCGGCGCCAACATTAAGCTAGTTTTTTTTAGATACCGATAACTTGGTCAAAACTAAGATTTTATGAAATTTGGACAGAGCTTGTTAATGTTAAGCTTTTTTATGGTTAGGAGATAATGTCTAAAGCAAACATTAGAAAATACTTTATTTATTTTGTTTATGTCATAATTACACTTTTTCACTCACACGAACAATCACAACAAGGTATTTTTTTTTTCTGTTTTTTCCACCTTGCTCAAAACAAAAACAACATACTTCACTGAGCGCAGCCTGATACGACGGCAGATGTTGAACTGTTGGGGCAAGTTTGGACACAATACTCAAGCTTGATACTGTCTGAATTTGGATTGAAATCAAATTTTTGACATAATATAGGTTTCTGACACAAAATAAAGGTGGTCAAAGATCTTACAATTCTATTGCGCAATACTGTGCAATTGAATTCGAAATCTGAAAAAAATTCGAAATAAAATATGAATCCCTTAATTGAGTTAAAAAAAAATCTGGGCCCCCTTTTACCTGTTTGAAACCCCCTTGGAGCAATAATCCCAAACACAATCCCAGCCTCCCCTCTGTAGTACGGAATATTTCAGTACTTTCCAGAGAGATCCATACAGTTTGACACAAGTTATTGTCTAGAAACTAGAACAATTTATGTTTTTTACCCTTCTTGGCCCGTAATTCCTCCATGTAGGGGTAATTAACCCCAAACTCAATCCCAGACTACCATATGTCAAATGGAACCTTGTGGTACAATGTCAGAGAGATCCATACACTAACACACAAGTTATTGCATATAGTTTAGTAAATTGCTCCTTGTGTACATGTAAAAACAAACAAAATAAATGGAAGATAACATCATACCATGAGCATGTGTGAAAAAAATCCCTGAACTTTGCATTCTGGCGATACAGCTAACTATCATTTTACAATAACACCACCATTTAAAGGCAGATAAAGGCAACAATAGTATACCGCTGTCATAAATCAATAAGGTGAAAATAAATCCGGATCACAGACAAAAATCGAAGGAAACACATCAACTATAAGGAAACAAGAGTATTAACACTGAACTGCTACAAAAACAAACACGAACATACATAGATATGTATTCGTTGATAACAACTGCAAAATTCCTTACTTCAAGCTGGACATTTCAAGAACAAATGATGGGTTAAACATTGTTGTATTGTATACTAGCCTTTACAAAAAATATTACTACACGTGAAATAACATTTAGATAAGAAATACGAGCATTTCGTTTGTTTTACCCTAAACTGAAGAATGCTAATCTCCCTAATTCAAAACTAATAATCATCAATTGTGTGTATGTATAATGTTTACCAATGTCTTTTGTGTCCTATTACAGTTATACATGAACATAATTGATTGCGTCGAGTTATCTTATAAAAAGTGTGTTCTAAATTTGAAATATTTTTGAAATTTAATATGTCAAATTTCCGGAAACTCAAACTGAAAGTTTATTTTCTTTCTGAAAAAGCCGTTACTGTTATGTATTCTAAGCACATCAAACAATAATTGTAGTATGCTTCATCTTTTGAGACTTAATCTTGCTTTTATCGATTTATTCTAACCACCAATGTTAATTATGGTTTCATTAAGAATGATTCCGATTTCTTTTTCCAAAGTCTTAAAGAATATCATAAAACTCAAAACATAATATATATAAAATAAAACCTGTCTTGGTGGCCAAGTGGTAAAGTAGTCGAAGTACTGTATGACTAGCAAATCAATGCACTGGACAAATCAGCAAAAAAATTGACATTGTATATTTTTATTTACATTCCCAATATCTTATTGGAGTAAAACGTTAGAATGGAGAAATGCGTTATAACTTACAATGAACAATGATCGATAACACAAAATAATTCACTACAAAAGTGTTGTGAACTGTACATTTTGCAAATGTAAACTTTTCAAATGGACGCATTGCAAATTGAAAAATGATTTATATAAATGTGCTTCAAATTACATGAAAAGTATATGTAAACGTTCCAATCCATTGTACTGCATGCTATATTACGTGCTGAGATGGCATACATGTAAAATAATTAGTAAAAATGTGTCAGATGTATGCGAATTTTTTTAGTCTTAAAAGGCCATCTGTATTAATTTTACAACAATAACAGATGACATTATACTAAATATGCATGAGCAATCTGATACCGGTATCAAGGTATCTTAGTCTAAAACATGTGGTTACATGTAAGCTGATATTTTCAGACTCGTTAAAACGTTTTAACTTGTATTATAATGACGTTTCGGTTTATACGGAAGTGTTTCCATACTTTGAAATATTACAGTAGGTACATTCTTTGAATGTTTCAGCTGGGAGAATTGGCAACAATGTGAACTTTCTGTATCTTTTGTTTGAAGTTGTTCAATTTTAAATACAGACAGTATGAAAGAAAAAAACCCGGTTTTCAATTAAATGATGAAACAGTCTGATAAGATTCCAAAATATGCGATACACGTCATGAAGTTTAACGTATCTCTTAATATCAAATGTCTTTCACGTAAAATAATAAGCGTACGGTGTCTTAATAATCAAATAATTACATGAACATTACATATTCATATATGTTATAATGGTATGATACTAAACCCCTAACGAGAGGGATTGTGCCTGATATTTATATGATGAAGACATAATCTTTCAATCAGTGTAATTAAAGTCTGGAGCTGGCATGCCAGTTAAATGCTAGTAGTCTGATGATATTTATGTATTATTGTCATTTTGTTTAGTTTCTTTTGTTACATCTTCTGATATCAAACTCGGACTTTTTTTTAACTGAATTTTAATGTGCGTATTGTTATGCGTTCACTTTTCTACATTGCATAGATGTAAAGGGGAGGGTTTAACCCCACCATGTGTGCGCCTGTCCCAAGTCAGGAGCATCTGCCCTTTGTTAGTCTTGTATTATTTTTAACTTTAGTTTCTTGTGTATAATTTGAAGTTTAGTATGGCGTTCATTACCACTGAACTAGTATATATAATTGTTTAGGGGCCAGCTGAAGGACGCCTCCGGGTGTGTTAATTTCTCACTGTATTGAAGACCTATTGGTGACGATCTACTGTTGTCTATTATATGGTCGAGTTGTTGTCTCATTGACACGTTCCCCATTTCCATTCTCAATTTTATTATTACCAACACAACAACAAAAAATTGAAGCTTATCTTTTTTTTTTTCTATTTCAGTCTCAAATTGTTTTCCTGTGTCGAACAATTTTCTCAAATTGGCGTTACTACTAGTAACGCGTTCTATTTGAAAAAGAGAATATCTATTTTATTCTCTTTTTAATGTGGTTTCAAATTCGGTAAACAAAAAGATTGTCAACGGTTTATTGTAAAAAAACATCTTTATTTGAAGAAGCGAGGCGATTCAGTTGCTAAAAATTAGTGAAAATTTATCCAGAATTACACCTGATGTTAACTTTATATTCATGCAGCAACAAAGAATGATGAAACTCATTGAAATTTTTCCTCATCTATTATCATAATGAATTTAAAAATAAATGAAAATGGGGAAATATCCCCGGAATAAAATGACCTTTAGACTGGGGAAATATCCCCAGAAAAAAGACCTTCAGACTGGGGAAATATCCCCACTTTTCTACAAATATAATTATAAGTTTGAGAAGTGTGTGTAAGTAACTGTAATTAACATTACGAATAAAGTGGGGAAATATCCCCAAATTAAATATGACTTTCAATATGGTGATAAAAGAATACGAAATGGGGAAATTTCCCCATTAAATTACAAGTAGTGGGAAAACATCCATACAGGAAGACAACACATACGTGAACACTTAACAATATTGGGGAAATTTCCCCACATGAAAATAATCTTTAAAACAAGCTGTGTAATTGGTCATTTTTTATGTCGAAGAAATAAACAATATACCTGGAATGGGGAAATGTCCCCATTATGTGTATTTATCCATTTCTACAGCATTTTGCAAAGATTTACTTTCCGTCTAAAAATGCCAATCTTGAATATAAAAATGACGAACATTATCAGGTGAAGCTTGGAAAAGCAGTGTGATTCTCGATGCACTTTTCGACTGATTTTTTTTTTTATTGCAAACAAGTCAAGCTAATGAAAATACTGCTTTAAATCCTTTTTGAAAAGTTAGATAGCGGGCCTTAGATTTGACGGTCATAATTAACACTAACTAATGTACATGTGCAAGACTTTAAATGACTTTGAAACATTCAAATTCGAAATAAAAGATGAATCTTGGTGATTCGCACTGTCCAGCGGGAAATAAATATGCATATTCAGGACAAGAACAAGTTAATGTAACATGAAAAATAACTTTACTTTTCACTTGAACCACACGCAGAGTCGGATTTTCAACAAGCTAATTCATAAAGGAGGAGTAAAAGATACCAGAGGGACATTCAAACTCATAAATCGAAAGTAAACTAACGCCATGGCTACAAAAGAAAAGACAAACAATAGTGAAGAAGAAACGTCAAAGAAATTAAAACCTACAAGCAACACGCATCCCACCAAAAGCTTGGGGTGATCTCGGCAACTCCGAAAGGGAAGAAAATACTGCTTCACATGTGACAACCGTCACGTTGTTCATAAGATAACAGTCCACCGAAACGGACATAGCATTATCACTTCGAGCCAATCAATCCTTTGATCAAACTCCTTCATGCCGCGTGCTAAGCGGAGAAGCAACAAATACAAATTCTAAAGTCTCCGTTTTCATCCAGCTAAGACCTCTCGCACTCGGGTTGATCACGCTACCACGTATTCGTGTATCCATCAAATTAAAGGAAAGTAAACGAGATAGAAATCAATGTTTTTTCAAGAGAAAACATAATTACAAACTGTTTAATGTCAGTACAGCACAAGTAGAAAATTTAAATTCTTGAAAATTACATATTAAAGCATGCACATTATTTTGAATAAAGCATAATTGTACTGTTGCTGTTGAAACCATATGTTGTTCAACTGCTAGGAAAAAAAGACACAACAAATATGATACCTCATGTATATAACAAATCAAATCAAAAAAGAAAATGAGTTCTATTAGTTCCTGTATTATAGAATAAAATATCTGTTTCTTTTGACATATATAGCCATATACATATGAGCTATATATGGTGCGTCTAGTTGTTATGTTCTTCGTATTTCCTAAAAATACATAAAAAAACAACGATTGATTTCGACCTTAAATGTTGTTGGTTGATGATCAAAGAAAAACAAATAAATATTATAAAGTAGTCAATTACCGATTTCGAGTTGAGTTTGCTAATAAAACGTCCAGATGTTTTGCTCAAATGAAAAATATTTAATTTGAAAAGAAGATAAATATTTAGTTTTCTCAGTGATATTAACAAGCAAAGACAACGCGTTTGACATTTGATCCGTGAAGAGACATTTCCAGTCATTAATTCCACTTTCATTTTTTTCGATAAATATTTTGTCAAAAACTGGCGTGGATACTTTTGGTACACCCTTTGGCAATTCTACTTCACCTTTATCGTTAAACATGAACATTCCACTTGTTGAAATCTTCCAAGGCCCCGCATGATTGGATTTGTAACACAGTTTAATCTTATTAGATACTTCATCCATTGTAAATTTATAATGTAATGGCTTGGTATGTTTCCGTACATCAGCAATAAATGGTTGAAGCCAGTTCCTAATATCGTATTGCCAAATTAAGTTGCTTGGATTTGGTAAGAGATCCAAAAGCTCAGGTATTGTTTCTGCGTCATTTCGACGGAGGGAATCTACTATTTTGCTGAAAACCGGCGTCAATATCCTCATGTGTGTGTCCAACATACAGAAAAGAAAGGTGAACCTGCAAAAAAAAATATTTTCATAAAAAATTCTATCAAATTTTATATTAATTTATATTTTAAAACTGTCCGCATTACGATTCTTGTATGTGCATTCTTTTGCTAATTGTTTTGACATTTCTCTGAAGCAATATTGCGACAGTCATGATAGTGGATGTATGTGGAGTATTTATATATTACACTTGATACATTATTTCAGGGACGGTGTTCCATATCATGAATTCAGTTGGTCTAAAAATACGACGGGTGTCCCTCGAGGAGCTGTTAACCGAGTTTTCCGGTGGTATTGGAGTTACTTTATATTTTTATGTAATGGTTTGTCTAAGTTGTTTTACTGTTGAATATTGAGATGATTTATTTTAATCGACTTTTCATTATGATTCTCCGTCGGTATATTTTCTCGCTTTATTATATCTTATTCATCATGTTCATTTGGATACAGTTATTCATGTTAATACATAATGATACGACCCTTATAAAAATGGTAGGAGGAATCACCAATCAATTCAGTAGGAAAAATACGTGTGTTCATTGTCATGATTGTATTCCCTGATTTTTTTAAAATAGGAATTCTATTATCTAACAGTAGTATGATTATTGTGGGCTATAAGATATCAAATGTCTACCTCTTGAAATACTTTCATGTGCACCAGTAACTCGCAAAACGATAAAACATATTTTTTTTTGTTTTCCCGCCAGCAGTTGTCCGCTTGAATATACAATACTGGAGGCAACGTTCCACCCTGCAAAAAATATAATTCAAACCTTAAACATGTTATTTTATTTATCTTTCTTATTCATTACTTGATGTGTCAAAACAGGAGTTTGTTGTCCACTAAATAGCTGTAGCTGACTAAAATAATTGCAAGTAGGTTGTATATATAATACTGCCTTAGCAAGTACAGTATGTCCAATGAACATACACACCAATATGTGTTATTCCCCCCTTACCGTGTTGCTTTTAGTTGTTTTGTCATCGTAGTTGTAATGTTTCCCCCCTTCTTGATGTGGTATGGTATATGCTATATTTGTAACATAACCGAATTAAACTTCGATATTAATTATGAAAAGACAAAATATTGGTTGAAATCCATGTTGCTTTTTGTATATCAAGATACATTGTATTAAGAATGTCCCAGACACCCGCAGAAGTCGACTTAAACACATACGTATGCATGTAAACACATATAAATTTTCCATAGATTTTATATACAAATTATAATGCAAAATATTCTATAAGAATACTAAACCACCGAGGCTGTACCATTTTAGTAGGCTTGACTTCTAAACAGATAACATAAAAAAATGATATTTCTTTTTTTATGTCTCTTCATGATTAACCATGAACTTAATATGGAGTTCATCCTTAAAGTGGAAAAGTAAAGATAATCGGTTTAATAGAAATAGCATTAGTCAGTCATAATGTGAATCTTTTCAGTCAATATCTGTATGCACAAAACTGATAATCTGTGTATCGTACTATTTCGGATGATTTCTACTGAGGGCTATTTGAAATTTTCTAGTTTGAATTGTTCTATATTTGCATTGTTGTTTTGTAATATTTATAGCTGATTATGGACATTGATTTTACTCATTGTTGAAGGCTGTGTGGTGATCTATAATTGTAATTTTTGGTGGCATTGATCTCTTGTCACATTCCAGCACTCTGCAATGGTGGTTTCTATAAATTTATCAATTATGATTATGAAATACATGCTTTTCTATTTCAAATAAATCAATACAAGTAAAGGCAAAGGCAGAGATAATCGTGTTTAAAATAGCAGAACAAATGTGTCGTCAAATAAAATAATCATTGTAAATGACATTAAAACAATGACATGATTAAACAATTCCTAAATAATTAAATTAACCTATACTGAGCCAAAAAAGTTTAGCAACACTTTTTTTTTTAAATTGTTTTTGGTTGTTTCTGGATTTTTTTTTAATAAACATCATTGATATAATCCTTAGTTTTACCTGTATTTTTAAGCAGTCGTACTTTTTTCCAGGTGATTGATTTCGCGCCATTTTAGCTTTACGCGTGTAATTGATGTTTTACCTTCTGTACCTGTACTTTTAAGACGAAATTTAATTTGTTTTTGCACTAACGTTCAGAAACACACCATTGGTAAGAAAAACACATAAACGTTTGAAAAATTTGCATGGGGCGTCAACCAGGCCTCTCCGAAAATGACCGTCAGATGGCTCTTGGAATGGTTGATGCTTGCATGAGTGTTACTGATGTAGTGGCTCGATTTAATGTGCATAAGCCAACAGTTTATAGACTAAAAACAGATATCAACAAATTGCAACAGCACTGGATAGGTCAATATGTCGTAGACCAAAAGCAACCATCGTCAAGGGAGGAGCGCTACATTCGCTTTACGTCAATACGGGACAAGTTTTTTGTGGCCACAACAGTAGTGTATTGACTAAGGGCAGCTGCTGGTGTGCCTGCCAATACTTAAGTGATGCCCTGAAAGCATGGTCGAGAAATTGATTTTGAATAACACAATACTCAATTCCGCTTTTTGACCCTCTCGCGCTCCATACAAAAAATATTCTAATGAATATGCGTGTTAAACATTCATTTTGCTTCTCACATGTCATAATTCATAAAAACAAATATGTAACCCATAAAAAAACGACCACTGAATTACAGGCTCCTGACATGGAACAGGCACATACATACATAATGGGGGGGGGGGGGGGGATGATCATGTTCGCGGGATCATAATCCTCCCCTAACCTGGGACAGTGGTACAACGGTACAACGGTACAACATGAGAATGTATTTTGTGACGTTTCAAAAGTAATCCGTTTTTTCTTCTTTATCCTGTTCAAAAGCCCAAATATCTTTATTTTATTTTATTAAATATGCAATGACTTTGTAAACTATGCTCAACAGCAAAATAAACTTACCATCGCCATTTTTTTTAGTACATGTCTTAGGCAGCAACCATTTCATTTTCGGGGAGGGGGGGGGGGCAAACAATTGATTTTCCCATAAAACGACAAGACAAGACAAACGATTTTATTTTCTCAGTCATAAACGTGTACAATAGTAGCCTTTTTTTCTTTCTCGAGCCTTTGAATGTTGATTTTAGGAACGAAACCGTATTAAAGAAAATTGTAGTATGTTTTAGTAAAAAAAAAATATAGGTTGCTGTTGCTTTTTTTAACGCAATTTGTACTAAACAAAAGTATCTCCCATGCCTATCAATTATGCAATAAAAAAAAAGTATCACGCAAAAAGTAGAAATTTTTTTTGAGGCCTATTAGGTCTGAGTAAACTATGTTAATTTTCCTTTTATGACAATGCAGAGTGAACGAAGCATCTAGTAATAAAACATATCGGCTGCAAACATCGATCAATTAGATTAATCATAGTTTTAATTTTGAATACCATATTATCTTCATAAAATGACTGTGCCAAAAAAAATCGTTTTATAACCCCAGCTTCATAGTGCGTGATTTATGACAACTTGCCGCTGGGTGTGTAAATATTAACACCGATGTGAAGTGCCTACTTCTTAAAGCTTTTATATAAACAAAATAATTAATGCATTAATTTTGTACATTTTGATTGGAATAGGTATATTAATATTTCTATCTGTTATTAAAGGATTAACCACGATTATTGAGGGAAATCCTCTCGTTGTGAAAGTAGTTACTATCATGCGTGTTAAGGAATTTTTGATTCTCGGACTATCATTTTTTTCGACATTCGATTTTTATCTCAATATGAACAATTTTGTTTTTAAATCCTGTTATTTTCAATGGGAACCCACAATAATTATTTAAAAAGTTCTTGCCGCCTCCCCCTCCACAAAAAAATGAATGGTCAATGTCTAATATAAAATCATTAATAAAATGATATCGTAAGATATACTTTAAGTTTACTCGGGGGTGGAGAGGGGCACTTACTATGCAATGAGTGACAGGAATCGGCCGCTGGAATAGGTTAAAATTTCTTGCTACATGATATATAATAGTTGATAAATTCAAATATCAATTATGGGTTCATATTATCACTTGCTTGATAATATCAGAAGTATCTGAAACAAATCAGATGCCAGTATTTATTTTTTATGCGGTTAAACCACAGTCGACTTGTAAATGCATTAGCTATTTGTCAAACTAATTAATCTCTATTATTCTAATGTAGTATTTCCACTGATGCTAGTCATAGATGCTATAAATCCGATTATTTTGACATTTGCACCTAATTACCATATCCAAAGGTTTGTATACATGAAACACTATACCATTGATCAGTGGCAGATCCAGAATTTTTCACAAGCCGGGGCCCACTGACTGCCTAAGAGGGGGCCCGCTCCGGTCCTGCTTCAGTGATTCCCTATAATTTATTATATCATAATCAACCAAATTTAGCATCACTAGTCAGAGCTCATGTTTTGTCTGTTATTGTGTATATATATGCCGACCCTAAATAAAATTTACTTACTTAGTACTTACTTAATCTTACGTATGAATGTTTATGGGTTATATTTAGTTTTTAAAGATCATTAAAAACGAATATTTTTTTTGTTTCGATTTGTTTTGTTGTAATAATTCACTACGTCAATTGATAAAAAGCATCAATATAAATACTTTCATATATTTAGACGTTATAATAACCCCTATCTAATAATCTCACTTTGACATTAGTTACATCGTTTATTGATTTGTTATGGCCACTTATATTTCTTATTTGCCGTATTGCTTCACCTATAATAAATCCTCGGAATACATGCTGTGATTGACAGCTACTTTTGTATTTCTGTGTATATATAGATATAATAATTAGTTTCTTTAAAATTTATTTCAAGGTCAAGAATGCCAGGTGTTGTAAATTACCCATTTTTACAGCGGATGACCGTGAGGGCATTCTGGTGTATTGCTATCGCCTAGATTTCCATTACGTAATATTCGTTTTGGTTTTTTGAACCGATCTACAAACATGATGAAGACATCATCAAGTGCAAACTAACATTCCTTATCGCTTGTTAAAAATCCATTTCTTCAATGAATACTCATCACATACTTTTTTATAAATATTAAAATGTTTTGTTATACGTATAAACATTAAGTGAAAAATCATTCAAAATAAATATGCACACGCATGCGGTAAAATATCTCAAGAACGTTTGCAATCTTAAGCAACGATAACTCAACCATGCACTAGCACTGCACTATTATTAATATAGAAGAATAGAATGATATGCAATGAAAATACACGTAACTGTAATATACAAGTATTAATATACTCATGTACTATATAACAATAATATACCTGAGTATACGGATTTGTATCACGCACTTCAATATAATAGTCATTACGGTGAGGATGAATTCCCTGTCATTAATTTATCTACGCACGAACTTGTCCAAGAAAAAAATTATATCTGCACATAAAACCTCATTTTCAGGTATAGAGATGGGGTTTTTTTCTGAGACAAGTGCTTCTCGGACCATTCACAAGAACTTGCGGTCATCCGATTTTCAGTATTTCAGTACTTTGGTTTCATTCTTCGAACAGAACCCTGCATAACTGGATAATTTTGGGTCAAGGGAAAACGTTACGTAGCCCTAAGCAATAAACCATACAGGCCTCATTTCGTAGCATATTATGTTGAAGTAGATTTCATATTATAACTTAAATATTTTAGTTAAATACAATGACGATGATGGCGGCCTAAGGCTCTTCACGGTTTTATTTTGTATTTGTTTTTGTGCAGTAGCGTTGTGTTCAATTGAAATAACATAATTATATTGTATACTGAGCATGTTTAGTGAGAATATAAAAAAAGAAGATGTGGTATGATTACCAATGACACAACTATCCACAAAATACCAAAATGACCCAAACATTAACAACTATAGGTCACCGTACGGCCTTCAACAATGAACAAAGCCCATACCGTATAGTCAGCTATAAAAGGCCCCGATAAGACAAAGTAAAACAATTCAAACGAGAAAACTAACGGCCTTATTTATGTAAAAAAATGAACGAAAATAATATGTAACACATAAACAAACGACAACCACTGAATTACAGGCTCCTGACTTGGGACAGGCACACACATAAATAATGTGGCGGGGTTAAACATGTTAGTCATGTTAGTAACTCCGGAAATAATTATACTGAATCTGATCGTTCATGTAAATCATGAAACAAGACATTGAGGAATTAGCAGATGGGAATTTGTTGGGGTAAACTTCAGATTATGCGGTCATTAGTTATCTCGTACATTACTTAATAACTATCATGCAATCGTTGGTCATTTTATTTTCTCAGGAGGATTGATTACTACACAAATTGTCTGTTCACTACTGCATGGCTATGTAAATATATTTCTAAATTAATAAACTATGGCATGATAAATAAATCATACATGCAGAATACTTGCAGTTTTAATAAGTTAAATATTGTTTCTAGATAAACATCGTGGTCAAATCTATAGAGACAAATAAACTTATGACGCTTGAAAATAAAAAAAAAATCGCAAAGGCTTCAACGGAACAGTGATTTTGCTGTCAATGTTGACTGTAAAATTGAATCCATGCAATTATCTGTAAAATACCGAATTAACAAAAGGATCAAACCATTTCTGTATTTACTATTTCATGACTTTGGAGATTATATTTTATCAAAGTAGCATTATATACCATGAGGGTATACAAAAGTATAATGTTAAAAAAAAATTACCTAAACTTACTAAAAACGTATAATGTGTTATTTGTTCTTATTAATTTTGTTCACTATTTCTCCTTTAACAAACTAAAAGCACGAAAAGAGGCTTATAAAGATAGAAACATATATAGTGTATTCAAACATTTATTATTCAACAAAAATTTAGAGTCCTGACTCACTAAATTTTGAGGTAAATCATGACTGAAAACTGTAACAATAGCCTTTTATTGAATTATCAATTGTTTAGCAATAAGGTCTTTAAGTTAGTCTAAATATGTATATCAATTAAAAAAACCATTCAGATTGTAGTTTGGTCATGAAACTACGGTGGCAGAATGCGGCTATGAAAGAAAAAAAAATATGTTGTTCCCTCAAGATACTATGTCGTTCCTTCAAGATGATATGTCCTTCCTACAAGATAGCTATCTCGTTCCCTCAAGATGCTATGTCGTTCCCTCAAGATGTTATGTCGTTCTCTCAAGATACTATGTCGTTCCTTCAAGATGTTATGTTGTTTCCTCAAGGTGCTATGTCGTTCCCTCAAGATAGTTATCTCGTTCCCTCAATAAAATATGTTCTTCCCTCAAGATATTATGTCGTTCCCTCAAGATACTTTGTCGTTCCTTCAAGATGTAATGTTGTTTTCTCAAGATGCTATGTCGTTCCCTCAAGATACTATGTTGTTCCCTCAAGATGTTATGTCGTTCTCTCAAGATACTATGTCGTTCCTTCAAGATGTTATGTTGTTTCCTCAAGGTGCTATGTCGTTCCCTCAAGCTGCTATGTTGTTCCCTCAAGATGTTATGTCGTTCCCTCAAGTTATTATGTCGTTTCCTCAAAATACTATGTTGTTCCCTCAACATAGTTTTAACATTGTATTGATGTTGCTATGTTGAGGGAACGAGATAAATATCTTGAGGGAACAACATAGCATCTTGAGGGAACGACATATCATCTTGAGGGGAAAACATCGTTTCTGGAGGGAACGACATAATATCTTGAGGGAACGACATGATATCTTGAGGGAACGACATATCATCTTGAGGGAACAAGATGACTATCTTGGGGGAACAACATAACATCTTGAGGGAACGACATAGCATCTTTAGGGAACGAGATATTTATCTTGTGGGAACAACATAGTATCTTGAGGGAACGAGATAGCTATCTTGTGGAAACGATTTGAAAGATCGTCGAGTCCAGTTCGTAAAATGTATGCATTTGTTTTTTGAATGAAGTAAAGCGTTTCCGACGAGTTTTTAAATCTAAATTATTTTTAAACAATCTATAGCTCCATTCGATCATATTTTTCATCTCGATATCCCTTAATTTTATTCAATATATAAATTTTCAAAATACAGAAAAGAAGATTAAGTTTTGTTGAATCGACCATGAGTATAGTATGTGATATTTTGTTCTCATTGTTAAAGACCTACGGGTAGCCTGTAAATCCTTACGACCGCTTTATTGTAATGCTTTTGCGCCACTTTGCACACAATGCAGTGATTTGTTATGTTAAATTTACGCAAAAAAAAAAAAAACCCAACAACATTTAACTTAGAATAACTATTTTTAAAACACTAATTTTAAAAAACGTGCATACTTAAAAGTAATAGTTATGAAGAAAAAAAAACATGTCGTCATATATTTATTCTTTACATATTGTAATATCTTCATCAGTCGTTCTGTTCATTTTTTTTAAATACTGTGCCATGTCACACATCAGACTAATTACTATAAAACATCCCAAAAAGTAATTATGCTGTTTTACCATGATAGATAAAATTTCTCTGAAAAAAGTTTAATACCGTAAATAAAAGTTAGTTTTCTTACGCTTTTGTTTTGTATGTGTTTGATAGCTAGCACAGTATTACATGTATTATGCATCATACTAGATGGTTGTTTAATGGAAATAGTTTTTAAGTCGAAAATAGTAAACCACTCACATACACTAGCTTTCATTCATTTTATAACACGGATATCATTTAATATTAAACGTTTCCGGGCAGTTGACGAATCAAACCACATGGGATCTTTCATGTGTAGCTGAATAAAGGAGTGGTGTAGTGCATACACCTTTCAGATGATGTAAAATGTAAAACCAATTGACAAGTCGATTACTAGTTATTGTATTGATATATGTCAGAGATAATATAGTTTCTCATGAACGAACGAATCATTGTAAATGTAAAATTACTGATCTTTATCTGCGATGAAAACTTAAAGCTTGTAGTAAAAATTATAACAACATTACCACATCTCGCGTCTGAGACAGTAAACATATTATGATACAAACACAAGCTATTTTATCGTAATCATAAATAAACAATTATGTATACTAGTATACAAAAATCTGGAAAACCAGATAGGTTCATTATACATGCACCTAAACTTGCCATTCGTTAAAGAGCGGAACAAATGAATACCATGTAATACTCTATGCTTATTCGTATTTATACATTAATTCATAAAAATCGTTTGTAAGTGAGTAAAACGTTTTTTAAGCGTCTTATGATGTTTATTCATGTTGTTTTTAGGATTTTTTTAAGATATTCGAAATCCTCTGGGTTTTTTTTATGTACTTTCCCAAAATATTTTGCCCGCTAACCCCTACTTTTATATATTTTCACAATATTATTACACAAAGTTCTATTTAAAAATCTAATAAAATCCTTGTTATTTTTTTTTAAGTTTTTGAAAGAAAAAAGGTGCAAAATTTGTTAAATTATGAAAAATATAGAGAGAATGATTTCCCGCCAAATTTTCAATGGCTTTTTTTTATATATTAGCTCACGGATGATTTTGGCAGTCTAATTGTTTTACCTTTATTCCTCCTATATTCATAACCATTCTTATTTTTATTTTTACTATTGCTGTGTGCAAATTAAGGACAACCGATAGACAAATGCAATAACATCAATAATTTCAGACCTCATTTAAGATTAAAACAAAATTAAATTACATTAGACACATTTAAAATTTGACGGTGTCACCGTCAAGTTTTAAATGTGTGGAAATGTGTCCTATCGAATAAATAGAAGAGAAGAGAAGAGAAGAGAAGCAGTGGTGGATCTAAGGTTCGAACCCCCTTTTTTTGGACGATCAATGCATTTGAATTGGGACATGTAGTTGGACCCCCCTTTTTGTCGTGGGTCTATTTAAAATGGCTGGATCCGCCCCTGATAAGTTTAAATCGGGGTTACATGAACATTACAAACATAAGCTTGGCAGTACTAGTAGAGTTTTGTATCAACATTGCTACCTTTCCAATTTAAAAACATTAGCATAATAAATATCTTTATCACGCTTAAGGACTATAGTCAACTTCATGTGCTACATTTGACTTTTTAAGATATACGCATTTAAAAGATGATATATTCTAAATGTACACACGTTTTATGCTCTTAGATAGCAAAATAATTTTGTGATGACTTTAGCCATTATTGAAAGCCCTGTCAGTAACTTTTGCAATTTAGCAATTTTAGACAACATAGACATTCTATCGTCTTTATTCATTGCAATGGAAAAAAAAGAAAATGTACTGTACCGTTTACAGTACTAGAATCACATACTATACATATGTATTCTGCGTGCAGAGGTATCAGAATGCATCTGTCTAGTTATATTTGTAAAATGTTAGGGAGCTACCATTTGATTTTTATGGGGGGGGGGGGGGGGGGGGGGGGCTAGGATGAAAAATCTTGTCCTGCATTTTTTTTTAGTTTTGATCTCTGTCCTGCCTTTTTATTTTTCACTCTATCCGGTCCTGCTTTTTTTTTTTCTTAGTTTATCCTGACTTTTTTTACATAAATTGTGATCCTGACTTTGTTTTGCAAGTGTCTCATCCTGCCTTTTTTTTTAACTCAAAACTCCTGGCCTGCCTATTTTTTTTCAAATTTCAAACTAGGCCCCCCCCCCCCCCAATAAAAATCACATGGTAGATCCCTTATCTAGTATAAGATAGATGCATCTGTCTATTTGTAAAATGTTATCTAGTATACGAATAAATACGTTGCCTTGAAGGATACTTAATAATGGACAGCTATACAGTTTAGTCTGCTACTTTTTTTGTATTTCAAAAACATGCAACTAAACGTTAAGCATGCAATTATCAGTTAATCGATCAACGTTTTTAAATAAAGTTAAACGGTGTTTGTATATTCGCTTATAATTTCCCTTATCCTGCAATCAAATCAGCTAACTATTGTACAAACAACAGGTACACTAATATTTTTGTTGTTGCTTTATTTCTACTTGTTCAAATTAATGTTCTGTTGTCCGACTTCCATATTGAACGAGCGGTAAAGCGGATATTCCTTTTTTTACGTAACAGTTAATGTTTGGGGTCCGCGTTAAGCTACATGTCAAATTCTTTGAAAAATAAGGGACAAATTTTTTAGAGTTTATACAACTAAAATTTCAAGTGAATGGTGTAAATTTCAGGATAAAAATAATATACGTTTATTTTCGGAGAAAACAAATATAAGTACTTGCTACGAGCCTGAGAAAAGCTCGGCGAAGTTAGTTTTTCGTCATGTTTCGAATGCTCATACACATAAGTTGTATATTTTCCGACAATGTACATATATCATATATCTATCACACTCGGGGGGAAAATAGATACATGCGTGGAATGAAAAATGTGCTGAAAATACACGTTTGCAATATTGGAAATTCCTTTGTGGTTTTAAGGAGTGGTAACTTGTTTTACGCACTTGAACGTAACCTTTATTGCTTTTTTCATAAAGTGTATATCATATTATGCGTACATTCGCCATGATAACGATTTTAATTTGAAAATAAGTTGAAATAAAATTATACATACCTGTCCCTTTTCTGTTTCATCTTCGCTGTCGCTAAATACGACATCGGATATCATAAGCATTGAAAGAAATAAAAAGAACACATTTTAAATTAGGAAAACCATGGTGGAATTATAAAATCGACGATTATTTCAAAGTATACATCTAGACCGATGTGGGCGTGTCAAATACCGGCTGTTTTCAAGTGAAGGGTCAAATTTCTACTGTGATTGACATGCACGCTAGGGTGATAAGTATAAATTAGTGTGAACATATTATTAATTAAACACTCACTGGTAGGATGTGCATTATGACAAGTTGGGACATTGTATTAAACAGTGGTGATTTTTATCTTGTGCTTGGACGTTTCAAATGGGGAAGAATAAAAGATATCATACCTGGAGGATTAGGATTTTTAAAGGTACTGTAGCTTAAGTTAACTTAGTATTGGCTTCTGCCAATGCAGAAAAAATGAGAACGATTTTTTTTTTATAATTTCACATTTTTCTAATTTAAAATTACATTTTTCAATACATTTTGTAGTTTTGATTGACAATTATTTTTAGCGTTTGGGCAATCAAAAGCTGACATCCACTTTAATATTATAGCCAAAAGTGATGAAAGTTGCATTAAACATCAACAAGTAATCAATCAATCTTATAATTTCAACAGTTCATTAAAATTCACTTTCAAGAAAGTACATTTTGCTTGGTTTCAGTTATTGTTTTAGAAATGTTAAGGTAGATTGATGGTATACCGCCATCTTGGATTGTACAATTACAGTACAAAATCAGTCTAGTTATTTGCCTAACTCTGCAAATTTAGACACAGATTTGCAATTCAATAGTTTGACTGTTTTTTCTATTTGAAGAAAACTTGTTAATTAATCGTATTATACAAAATATTTTAACAAATATCAATTTTTTGGTTTTAAAATAAAAAAAAATCAAATAAGCCATTTAAGGGGAGATAACTCTTAGTACAAAATTTATAACTGGGCTAATAGGGAAATTTTTTATTTTTACTTGTAGCAAGAAAATAAGTTCGGTGACACCATGTTTTCTTTTTATTTTCTTAAAACATCTTATAAAACCTTTCTTCTCACAATTTATTTCAAAATTCTATCTCATAGAATTTTTTTTATGCACACTAATGTGTTTTTATATGAACAAACTAACCAAATTTTGGCAATTTTTAACGACTCGTAGCTTGAAAAATAGCACGGTGACCTATTCTTTTTACTTAATTTTTGAAAAGAGCATAGTAAAATCTTTATTTTGGCAAATTATAAAAAAATTCTGTCTCAAAAAATATATACTTGTGATCTACCTTAAATGACTTTAAACGTCATTATTCACCAGGGTGCGATAATGACCGGAAATGGTTCATTGACGAATTTAACAGGTTTTCTTTTTTAGATCACCTGGCCCAAAGGGCCAAGTGAGCTTTTCCCATCACTTTCCGTCCGTCGTCCGTCGTCCGTCGTCCGTCGTCGTTAACTTTTACAAACATCTTCTCCTCTGAAACTTCTGGGCCAAATTAAACCCAAACTTGGCGACAATCATCATTGGGGATCTAGTTTAAAAACGTGTCCGGTGACCCGGCCAACCAACCGAAATGGCCACCATGACTAAAAATAGAACATAGGGGTAAAATGCAGTGTTTGGCTTATAACTCAAAAACCAAAGCATTTAGAGCAAATCTGTTTATCTTTGTTGGGTTGCTGCCCCCTGAATTGGTAATTTTAAGGAAATTTTGCTGTTTTTGGTTATTATCTTGAATATTATTATAGATAAAGATAAACTATAAACAGCAATAATGTTCAGCATAGTAAGATTTACAAATAAGTCAACATGAACGAAATGATCAATCGACCCCCTAAGGAGTTATTGTCCTTAATTCCTTAATAGTCATTTGTAAATTTTTACTAACATTTTCCACTGAAACTACTAGGCCAAGTTCATTATAGATAGAGATAATTGTAAGGAGCAAGAATGTTCAGTAAAGTAAGATGTACAATCACATTTCCATCACCAAAACACATTTTTGTCATGAATCCATCTGCTTCCTTTGTTTAATATTCACCTAGACCATGGTTAGCGACACAGGCTCTTTAGAGCCTCTAGTTTCATTTTGTTTCAAAATAGTCTACTATAAAAGATACACTAAAAATAAAAATGAAGGCAATATATGCATTACCGAAAAGATCAAATCTAGAAGTTTAGTTATAGCACTATATACAGGATATATAATAATGACTTTTGCGTTATAGCCAATTACTTTAACATCTAAAATAGATGTAGCAAAAAATGATCAACAATACGCAATTTGCACATAAGTTACCAATACTCAAATTATCAGTAACAGGATGAGTTTAACCAATATTTTACGTTTTTAAGGAAATGCGAATGCGAAAGCTATCCACCAGAGTTCAAAGCATTAAATTGGTAGTGGGCTAACTTTTCCTATAATCTTGAAAACTACAATAGCTAGAAAAATTTAAAAGGTGAAACAATTTTTAAGAAAAGGAAGATATTAATTCATTTATGTTGTTGTAAAATTGGCATTGATGCAATTGTACTTTTAACTATATTTGACTACAAATATTTGCCTTGAAATGGGTAAATACGTTTGCCCTTAAAATGTCCGATGTAATTGCGTCCTAGATTTTGCCGTCCTAAATACATGATATACATCAATTCGCAAAGCATATATTTTTTTCTAAATATAACTGAAAGCGATCAGGTTCAAGGCTTTATGGTTTTTGTTAATACTAATCTTTATTGCAAAATTACACCTATAAGGGTCAAGCAATACATTTCGTTGACTTATTTGAATATTTCAGGTTTTAGGAGTGGATGGAGAGGTTCAAAGTGTTCAGCTTAAATATTTCGATACACAGAAATTCTTCTTTAAAGACCAGTTCAAAGGGACTTTATTTTCAAGATCAACCTTCTTAAAGGCGTGGAATCATATCAGTGGTAAGACTTTTGTTAGTCATTGAACATGTAGAAATTAAATGGTAGCTTCCTAAGTAACACAAATAGATAAAAATAAATAGATTAATTTAATTCTTGAATTTGACGGCAATGTAACAAAAAATAAAATGACCTGGGATTCAGTAAGCTTAATTTATATCTAAGATACCTACATAGTTTGATGAAAATCCAAGTTGATTTGAAAACGTTATTTAAAAAATTAAAGATGCCTATCTGAATTTATATAATAATTTTTATTTTTACCTATTGTAAAATTAAATTCTTTTATTTCACAGCAATAAAATAAACTACCTAATAAGCGTGAATTTTGTAAGATCAATATTTAATTTAGTTAGATGGGCTGATTTACACCAGTCAAAACTAAATTTGAAGGTCAAGACTAGTCGAGACAGGTCGAGACTGGTTGAGACTGAGTCGAGACAGGTCGAGACTAGTCAAGACAGGTCGAGACAGGTCGAGCATTGGTCAAGATCATTTCAGACTACACAAAGATCATCAAGTACTGAATCAGACTAATTCAGACTCTGAGCAGTTTGTAGTGTATGCTTACTGCTGATTGTGCGGTTAACCTTTTTAATATGATAAATTGAACCTCAAAATAGGATTTTATTTGTAAAAATGTGACAGTTTTGATCAAAACAAAATATTATTTTGATAGGAAACAGAGATGACAATTGAGCTCGAGTCAAAAACTTTACATGAAAACGAGGTAAGTTGAGGATGAATTTGGTGAAATTAAATAAAGCAAGAATTTAAGATTGTTACTATTACCCGTAAGAGCATAAGATAAGCCTCAAAATAAGCTAAATACATTGATATGTCATGGAGCTCATTTCGAGATATTTGATTTTTAAAAGATGGTCGGAAAAGGCTGACTCGAACTCGGTGTATATATCTGTCTGACGGGATTTATCTGACCTTCACCTCATCATACTCATTGTCATCATATTTTAAAATGTCAAGTTTATGCGATACTTGTAGTTAGAGCTTATTCTTTAATAATTTCCACATGAAATCAGTGATTAGTGAATCGGACGAGACGTTTCAGTATGTGTGGTTAGTCAATTAAACAAAACACTGATTACTTTGATTTACAAACTCAATTTATTTCAAAGGAAATGAAGATACCTGAGAATCAGATAAACATCAGATCATTGGAAGTAACAAATGTGAGTATGAAGTAGGAGTATGTTTTATTTGTTTCTGCTAGTCCCATGTTGTGGATTATGAAATAATTTACTGAAACTTAGATTACAAAATTGTAATGCCTTGGGCAAAGTGAATCAGTGAAATCTACAATATGTGTATGCAATGTGGTCGTTTTGGTTGCTGTTTGTGATCTATGAAGCATTTCTATTTATCGGCTGTTGATATTCACGTTTAAATATGTATGCCCCACCTACAATAGTAGAGGGGCATTATGTTTTCTGGTCTGTGCCTCCGTTCGTCCGTACGTCCGTTCGTTCGTTCGTGCGTCCGTTCGCTTCATTTAAGTTTTGACCACAATTTCACGGTCCACTGAACATATAAAATGATAGTGCGAGTGGGGCATCCGTGTACTATGGACACATTCTTGTTTGACATTATGTTAAATCGTATTTTTTAAGCTTACACTACGGCATATGATTGCTTATTGTTGAATATTGTACAGTAAAATATAGCTGCTTACATCCAAATCAATTTACGTCTATGTGATATTGTCACTAGAAATCATACCAAATCTTTGTATTCCTATTTAGTTTAAAACATATCATTTTAATAAAATTAAAAGCAGCATTCAAACAGAGGTGAAATTTTAAAGATGATTACATTGTTTAAATTTTTTTCTCAGGATTTCGCAATGAACGAAAAAGTAATGGGCTTCTGGAAACTGGAGAAGAAATGGTATAATGCAACAGTCCTAGAAAAAACTAAATCAGGTAAACCATGATATACATTAAAGAGAGTTTACAAAAGAACGATTAGTAATGAGTTGATTGATTGTCAGGTAGTTTTTTGTTGTTGTTTAAGGCCACATTGTGCACTCTAGGCTATATCATAGATATAGGAAGATGTGGTATTTGTGCCAATGAGACAAGTCTCCATCCATGAATTTTTTTTATAAAAGTAAACAATTATAAGTCAAGGTATGGCCTTCAACACGGAGCTTTGGCTCATACCGAGCAGCAAGCTATAAGGTGTCAGACCACCAATTACTCCCTCAAATTTAGAACGTATGTAAAAGTAGGCCTACTCGGGACAAAAAATAGTGCATTTGATGTCATTGTTTACTTAAACTACACAACAAATTTGCAGAAATGAAACTTTTGGTGAAAGAGAAATATATTAAGACCATTTTGAGCCCAAATTTACTTGTCTATGAGTTGAAATTAAAAATTGAGGATTAATGCACTCCATAGTATACTAATTTAAGATTTCAAGAAAACCAGGGGTTATTTTTAGTGGTACATCCATTCGGAAGGTCTCTTCTTTCTTATATGGCTTTAAAGGTATGTCAAAAATTGGAATGAAGAAAGGTGATACCTGTACGATTCAGGACATACCTGGTTTGTAAGAGGTTAAACTTAAGATAAAAATTTTAGAAAGCTATGAAAATTGCAAAATTTGGTTGAACAGATAGGGACTTTTAATTGGTGGTCTGACACCTTTTATAACGGGCCCAAAAAAAATACTAGTGTAAAACAATTCAAACAGGAAAACGAATAGCGGTCTAATTTATATAAAAATGACCGTTTGCATTTATTGGCTGAGAAAATTGGCGTATCTGGAGAGAACACAGAGCATCACATGTCGAATCAACAGAAACAATGTACATAGCATTGGAAGTAAAAGACTCACAAAGGAGTCAACATTTCGATAAAGTCTAGGGAAACATCGTATGAAAGGAAAGGTGTAGATATATTTGATTTAATTGTATATGCATAATTTGTTTTTGGTTTTCTGTCCCTTTGATTGGATAGTCTCTATTTTACAGGTTACAAAGTCGTATTTGCAGATGACAACTTAGTGAGAGTGTTAGGTCTACAGAATCTACGACAAAAGACATCGAGATGAATTCAGCTGAAGGTGTTTTGTTTAACAAAACACTTTCATATATATATGAACTTACAAGAAACTCACAAGTCATCTGATAATGTTCTCAAAACAGGATATAATAAACAATATCAACAACAAAAGGAAGCTGTATTTCCTTGTCCTTGAACAAAAGACATTCAACATCAGTCAAATGATCCTATATATTTATACATGTATACAAGAATGAACAAGGTTATATATGTTATTTAATTTATATTGGGACATTATCATGGTATCTTAATGACAAAAAACAAACATTCACATACTTAGCTTGTTTGGTCTGAATGTGCTTGTAATTTAATATGACAAACTGTATGTAGAATAAGAAGTAATTATCACACCATCAATGAGACAACATCAACTACGAAAATAAATAGATGAAAAAGTATGCAAAAATCATCAACAACAAATAGATGTGCATAGAATCGCCAAGTGTGTTACAACATTATGCACATAAAGCTGTTCAATATAGTTGCAATATTAAAACATGTAACAATGTGTCATAGAGCACTTTTTATAGTCATTAGTAAACACAATCTTAGCATATTAAAATTTATGATGATGTACTTGTGCAAGTTATTGAGTTTCATCATTAACAGAATTACTTTTATAAATTCACTAAAACATCACCACCGTTTACATACAGGATAGATATTTTCTGAACATCAACAGCTTCAGGAAAACTATTTGAAATTTGAAAATATCGATTTTTGGTATTACAAATTGATTGGAATTGATTTTTAGTAGTGCGGTCGGTAGTGTCTGCTTATTAAACAACCATAGATTTAAATTCCTTGTTTGTGTGCGTTTTGTGGTTTTTGTGGTTTCGTAAGAATATAACAATCCCTTGTGTTTTTGTGGGTTCTTGTTGCTTTGTCTTTGGTTTTCTATGTTGTGTTTTTACTATTGTTTGTCTGTTGGTCTTCTTTTTAAACCATGGCGTTGTCCGATTATTTTCGACTTATGAGTTTGAATTTTCTTCTGGTATCATTTGCCTCTCTTTTAAGGAGGTCTGTTCCTAATGATGACGATTTAAAGTAAGCTCCTCGTGTTTAAAAGTAATCTGTATTCAAAACATTCTGCCTTCTTCATACGGATAACCACAAAATATTCAAACATTTTGTCAGGAATCTGATGTTAAGTAGATGTCGTTTGTTGATGTGGTTCATAAGTGTTTCTCGTTTCTCGTTTTTGATATAGATTAGACCTTAGGTTTTCCCGTTTTAATGGTTTTACGCTAGTTATTTTGGGCCTTTTATAGCTTGCTGTTCGGTAGGAGCCAAGGCTCCGTGTTGATAACCTTTTTATACCTATAAAGTTGGTTTTTTTTACTAATTGGGACCTGGATGGAGAGTTGTCTCATTGGTACACATTTGTTTCATAAGTAGTCAACTGTCTAAACACTGTCTAAATTTCACGACTTAGGATGACAGTTTTAGTACATACAATTATTTGATTTGACGTAAATTTGAATCTTATGAGATTATGGGGAAATTTCCCCAATTTCCCCAATTTGAAGTCAACAATATCAAATATGAACATGATGAGATTATGGGGAAATTACCCCTATTTGTAGTCAACAATATCTATTATGAACATGATGAGATTATGGGGAAATTTCCCCAATTGATAGTCAACAATATTTTCTATGATTTGAACATAATGAGATTATTGGGAAATTTCCCCATTTGATGGTCAGCAATATTAAAGCTTGTATTTTCCAATTAATAATCTTATCGTGGGAATTTCGGCATTCTGATGTTTTTGGTTGTAGATGTGAATGTGGGGATATTTCCCCATTCTAATGTTATTGGTTTTATATGTGTAGTGTGTGTGGGGATTTTCCCCACTGGTACGTTTTTCAATTCAAGAATACTAGTTTTCTTCATTGAGTGGGGAGATTTCCTCAAATTTGATTAAATCATGTAAGCGCATTTCCATTAACTTATTGATTTGTTGACAAAAAGTGTTTATTTCAATTCACATCGTCAACCGAATTTGAAACCACCAAAAAAAGAGAATAAAATAGAAATTCTCTTTTTCAAATAGAATGCGTTTAGTATATTAAAATTGTCAAGTTCGACTGCAAACTGCTATTTCAAAATGAACAATATAAAGGCTCTGGTATTTCGGTACTCTGATAATTAGCAACAGTCTAGTTGATCTGATAGTCTGTGTGATAAGAGTGTTTTTTTTATTAATTCATATGCAGCGGAGCATCATACTTTTACAAAAATTATATCATTTAGATATACTTGAATTCAAGAAAAACAAATATTGGAACTCTTTCAATCAATCTATTAAAAACTCGAAAACAATAAAAGTATGATTACCAACGAGTCAGTTTAACCTGATACAAGTATATGTGTAGTATTGTGTATTACAAAAAAAAAGAACGTTTCTTTTCTAAAAACAGGAGAAACTAATTAGAATAAAAAACAGGAACTCGTCTACCAAATATTCTGTTTTCTGGTGAGTTTTAATAAGAACAGGAAAAACATATCTAATAATTATTATTGTCTCTACGATTCAAATATGTTTTAGTTATTGATTCTTCTGATTAGTTGTTTTAAAAACTAATGAGTCTTCTCCCACTAACTACATTCTTCTTAAATTACCACTGATAGTAGTGTCCAAATCTGTCATCAAAATGAACTATCTGTAAACTTTCATACCATAAATTGCTGTAACTCGTGTTATCTTATCACTTGCTTGTCAATAAAATTGGTGTTATAAATGGGGATAATTGGGAATTCCACTTATTATCATTTTCAGGATCAAATATTGCACGTATTTCAAATATCTTTATGAATTAACTTAACGTGGTATTAAATAACCAGAATTATTGTGTTCATTACCACAAAACACCATTCATAATTACATCTCTTGTAAGTCCTCCAAATAATTGTAAACATTTTAGGTAAATTTTGTAACCTTCTAAAAATAGAAAGGCGAATTCCTATTGACAATAACTCATTTAGTAAATACCCGTCGCAAGTCCTTCATTTAATAGTCCGTCATTCCAGTTATATTTAATTATTGCTTTTGTAGGCTATATACTGACTTGCATTTAAACGGAAAGTTTGCCGTTTTGTGTGCATAAGTGCAATAAGAAGTCAATTATTTTATCAAATGTAATGTATTTTTACATGTACAAACTAGTACGCAAATGTATAAACAATTTACCAAAAAAATGGGTTTTACCAAATACTTTTAATCCGTTTATGATTTAAAATTGAACTCAATGGTTTTAACTTACTTTTTATTCAATATTAATCCTACATGGACAGGACAGAACAGATGCACGAAAATAGTTTTTCGCAATTTTTACAAAAAAATACTTTGGTTCTGCAATGAGATCTAACGGTGCGTCTCTCTAGTCGTAAGTTTGCTAAAAATGCCATAACACAAATTCAAACTTAAACCATAAACGGAATAAAAGTATTTGGTAAAACCCAAATTATACAATCATATCAGTTTAAATTGTAATCAATGTAATCGTTGTAATACCTATTTCCAGGTGTATAGTATGGAAAAATCAAATAATATTTGTAGCAGTCTTAATTTTGTTTATATCGATTTAGTCTAACTTTTAATGTTGCTTATGATTTAATTGATAATTAATCCGGTTTCTATAGACAAAGGCTTACAGAAATAAATGACTCTCAAACATAACATTTATCTCTTTGAATATTCATTAGGGACTCTTTCATTTCGTTTGTGCTGGTAATACATGACACTTATACGTGTAGTATATGTAACTATATGTGTTACAATAACAAACCATGATCAGTTGGCTAAATGTAATACGCCACCAAGTTGATTATAACAGTGTTCTAAGTGAATGTTAAGATGTGATATGCCGATTAATAGCTGAAGCAAACTTGACAGTTCACATTTATTTATTAGTTTTCCCAATGTAATGTTGGAGTTAAACATTAGAATTGTAAATTGAGTTATTACTTGTAATGGACAATTTTTAAATGGAAAAAACACATTCATAACAAAAGTTTGGGAAAAAATCGTTTTTCAAGTGTTAAGTTTCTAAATGGATGCATTACAAATTGAAAAATTAGTATTATAAATGATTTCGTAAATCCTTTGAAAGTTATATATAATCGTTCCAAACTATTGCTCTTCGTGTTAAATTACATAATGACGTGACACACATGTTAAATGATTTGTATAAATATTTCAGATGCAGAACAATATTTATTAGTAGTAAACAGCCATCAATATTAATGTTATAACAATAAAAGCGAAATTATACTAAAGAAAGGAAATACCGGTAACTGCAAATCCAAGCCTTAACAACTGGGTCACACTGCAGGTTTCAGACTAGTTAAGAAGTTTCTATTTGCATGGAAAGTACTTTAAACCTGTTCCTATGAATTACAAAGTACCTATACATGCTTTGTTTTATCCCAATGATCGTTGATCAACCCCTTGTCTAGTGTTCACTCTGTAACAAGGCATTTTGACGAAGTGAATAGTATGACGGTTTTATACTAATTTTAAAAAGCTTACTATTTTTATTTGTTTTTTTCTTTTCGATTGAGTCTAGCCATTCTAATTGATATTTTATAATATGTATTTCTATACTGTGATGTTACATTATTGTTTCAAATAAATTTGGTTTCACTAAAACATGTAATCCCGCTGCAATTGTTTGCAACTGTCAGGCATCTGATTTTCAGTCGTTTGTTTATTTGGTTTATAAGTGTTTCTCGTTTCTAGTTTTTTTTGTATAGATTATACCGTTAGTTTCCCGTTTGAATGGTTTTACACTTACTAGTAATTTTTTGGATGCCCCTTATAGCTTGCTATTCGATGTGAACCAATGCTCCGTGTTGAGAACCGTACCTTGACCTGTATTGGTTTACTTTTATAAAGTGTGACTTCGATGACGAGTTGTCTCATTGGCACTCATATCACCCTTTCTATTTCTATGTATACGCTGTCAGTTTGTATGTGTGGCAGCATGAGCAATCTTTTAGTATTTGAACTTACATCTATTAATCTTGTTCATATTAATGGAAATAAAATCGATTAAACTCTGAATGAATATATCGTCAAGACATCTAGTTTACTTTTGGGACAACTTTATAGAGAAATAATACAACAACATGAACAATGAAACTTACAAACATGTCTAAGTAGGTAAAGGTGAACAGTCGAAGTTTATGCATACAAACGAAACTAAACGAGCACCGTCTGTATTGCTATTGTAGAAAAATATACACATCATTACGTATCAACAAACATATGTGGTATTTGAACCCTACACAAGGAAATAAACTATTATATGTCTTTTTGTCATATATGGGCTCAGTGCTCGTCGTATAATTATTCTAAATGTTTACTTAGTATCTGCCATTTGTGTCCTGCAGTTTTACATAACAGGTGTATTATTATGAGTAAAAAGTAAAATCACAAAAATACTAAACTCAGAGGAAAATTAAATAGAAAAGTCCCTAATCACATGGCAAAAACAAATCAAAAAGTCCCTAATCACATGGCAAACACAAATCAAAAAGTCCCTAATCACATGGAAATATCAAATGACGAAACACATGGACAAGAACTGAAATATTCCAGACTTAGTACAGACATTTTCAAATGTAGAAAATGATGGATGAGACAGACTTCCGACTGAAGTATTTCAAGAAAAAGGACACAAAATTGGAATTACCATTTCACTTTAATTCAGACAAGTAGGCGATTACTTTTCACTCACTAATTAATAGTATTTTTAATCCACTATTTAGCTAAAACCAAGGTTAACACGGATACAGAAATATTCATTGTTTGGTGTGTGGCAGCAGAACAGATGCACCTTCAGCCTGCAGGCGAATTATATATGTTATAATGTGTTTCTTTCCATTGTCATTTTATTTAGATGAAATCGTGACTACAATGTTCTTTATTGGAATATTTCCGTTTTAAAATCAAAATAAGTAGCATCTGTTGAAGGCAATGAATGAATAGCAATAAATATCATTACACTATGGTATTCCCATTTGGGTAAATTAATGATGTAAAGATTATTTCAGATTGCAACAAGTATTAAGATCTAACAGGATTCCTTAAAATAGCATACAAATGCCATTAAACAGTTCTCCAGACAATAACTTCAAGAAGAAAATTTGAATGAAAATGTTTTGGTGGTTATATCAAGACATATCTATATTGTTATCGACAAGAAGCGCCACTTGGTTTATCAATTATTCAAAATCCACAATATACATTATCCGAAAATTAACTGACAACGCCTTATTCCAAATATGTAATGAAAATAGTTTGCAATTGATTCATTACAAATTGGAAATTGATTTCAATAAATGTATTGATAAATTGTTGGAAAATACGAATGAATTGTTCCATTCCAGGTTGCACTTTGTAAATACAGCTGTTTCTCAAAACACGCCTCTTTTGGGGAGATCTTGAATATGCATAGACAATTAGTTTTGTTTTACATACTGGTTCCCAGTTATGCTCTCTATGTTCCATTTCACAGAGACATAACTTGGGAATGTTACCAGTAAATATGCATGTGCATATTGTAACATTGAAATATGTGGTAACCTTTCATTCGAGGAAAGGGTAGTTAAGAAAATTAGTGTTAGTTTAAACTCTGAGAAGTTCAGGGCATATAAATGTTGAAAATATGCCGCACAGCCCTATATTTTTACCTTTGAAAAAAAATGTGGTGCATATTCTAGGATACGATTCAAAACTTCATAGTAAAAGTAGTACAGTTTTAGTTGTAAAAGTAGTTCCTATGGGAAATTGCATTGTCATTATTTACAGAAATGCAACCTCCAAGGCAATGCATTCAAGATTACATACATTTTAAATGATTTCAGTAATGTTTATAAGTATGATGAAGCTTCGACACTCCAAAACACCAAAAGGCAATTAGAATAATTAAAATCAAACAAAAAAAAACATACTGTGGTTGTGTTTAAAACAAAACAGTTATATCCTGTTGGCAATTCAAAGAAAATTATTACACTATCGATATTTAAACAATTTGTTATTATATTAATGTTAAACACAGTATTTACAAAAAAGCAAAATTACAAAAAAAATGAACTTCGTGGATAATTCAAAACGAAAAGTCCCTAGTAAAATGGCAAACCAAAAAGCTCAAACATATCAAATGAATGGATGACACATGCGCTAAGATGTAATTGCGTATTATGTAATAATACTTTATCAACATATTTTGAGTTGTAAGATAATGTCCCTAGTGCAGCAATTCATGTCATCCGGGATTTGCTTCGTTTTGATTTTTTCTGTTTTGACTTTTTATTACTGGCAAGGTGTTTACTATTTACTATTTATTTTCGGTATTGTTGTTTCTAGTACGTTGCTAATTTTTGTTCCTGTTTTTGTCGACTGTATCTACAATTTTGAATACAAATATTTCCTTATCTATAAGTTAACAAATATATTGTTTAAACACGTCACATTGCATTGACCAAAGCCTTTTTCCAATACTGACTTGTCTTTGTAGATTTTATAGGTAATATTGCATCAAATCTTGTTACAATATTCACAATAAAAAAAATTGGGGAATATATAGTTTTACAAGAAGTTGAAACTTGATAACACAATAAACTATTTATTACATCACAGGCGTCTTAACCCTTTGACCTGCCAATGATAATGTATACAATATTGTACACCCTTTTCAATAGACTCTGTCTAGACTTCTAAATTGAATTATGTCTGTGTTTCCTGCAACTGAACGCTTTTATTGTATTATAAATGTAACACATGGGGCCATCGGGAAACAATGTATATAATTGTTACCCTTTCTACAGAAATTGGCAAAATCAACATTTAAATGGCAATATTCAGTAAAACTAATTGCATAGTCAATACACGAATATGATATGACAGATTTTTTTTAACCACAGCATGTCGAAAGTTTTCTCTAGGGAAAGAAATTAACTCTTTTATTATTATAACGTAAATATACCACATCAGATGACAATATTTTTTTTTACATTATTTAGTAGGCACACATTTAATTAAATCATCGACACCATCCGTGAAGTAAGATAAAAGTCCAAGAAATAAAAACTTCAATGTCATTCTGTGAAAAAAAGTTTTGTCAAATCATTTACAGTTAGTCTTTATCGAATGAATTTATGAAAGTTATTTCAATTGCATTGTATATTTTTCATTTAGATAACATGCATCACACGTGATGTTTAGATTCTGAACTTTTTGTTAGACTTCTAAAAAAGTAACGACCTTTGTGTAGCACTAATCATAGTAATTGCCTAAAATTCCAACATTATGTGTTCATTCTATAGTATTTGAAAGAAATGATAAAGTATCAACGGTATATTAGAAGTATTTAAGAGATATGACAAAATAAATCATTATTTGATCTTATACCTTTATATTATGGAATCAGATTGTCTATAGACATGTAACTATATGGTTTATTTTATTAAATTATGAAGCTTGTGAAGTATATGAAAGTCTGGACAAAGTCAAAAATATGACAAATGTTTGACACTCATTTTGTGGATAATGATTCATGATGTCAAATTGATTTTTTTTATAGACGTTCATCGTTTGTTAACATACCTTCATGACCTTTAAGTCCGATATTTGTTTAATACCTTCTGTTATCCTAATCTCCCTTCGCGCTTGATATCGTATAATGTGAACAGTTTATATAACTTATAGTTGTTGTGTCCTGTTCTTATACAGTTGTGTATGAAATGTTGTAGACATCATCAAAATATTTGACGATTTCAAGATTTATGTTAAACGATTTGGTGTCAATTCATAGTCAGAACCCCAAATTGAAACATATTCCGTCAGTCTGACTTACAAACCATATCATATATATCTTTATCAATTTGATAGAATCCAGAATCTGTCTCTGTCAAATGATAGAAACTAAAGATTTAAAAGAATTACTGTTAAACTCAATCTAATGTATCTAGGCATGAAAAGTGACTTTATCAATGAATATGTACAGAAATGTCGCTCAAGGTTAGATGATATTGATATCATATTTCATTTTGATTTAAGGTGCAAATTACTTTCTGTATCTCGTAAACATGTCTATACAGAGAGACTCGATAATCGATTGCTACTGCATTATTTGATAGTTCATATATCATCACGTTTTATGTCGCTAAGCTATATGTCTTTTTCTTAACACATGTTTGAGTGGGCTTTATTTCATTTCAACACCACGATGTATACAATGTGAACGATGTTTACACAAAGGTATACTTTGTATATCAAAAATTTCAACACGATATTGTCATTTAAAAAATGCGGAGATCGTATCACAAAAACAAAAACAGTTAAGTTGAAACAATTGATTCAGCTAAACACAAAAGACTACAATAGACGCACACATTTGCAGGGAAGGCTCTAAGTTAAATTAAAAAGAGTAAAATCATAAAAATATTGAACTCAGACGAAAATTAAAAACGGCATTTCATTATGTATAAAGTGATTTATTAAACCTGGTTTTTAAGCTAGATAAACCTCTCTATTGTACAAAAGTCACATCCAATTCCATTACATTGAAAGCGATGCGTGAACAAAACAATCAGACATAATAGTTTAAAATTGAGAAGCATGCCACAAATAGGGGTATAGCAGTCATCATTGTGTTATACTCTTAATCACTTACTACCAAAACAGTCAAAGTAATTTTCCGTTTTTTTTTTTGTAATAAGGTAGGTCAATCAAGGCCAGTCCATACATGTACTGTATCCAAAACATGGATACATGCGTTTTCAACTTTTTACACCTCAAGCAAATGTTTCTTCACTTCAGTTTTCCCTATAGATAATTTCTTTCTGATGCTTGACATTGAAAAAAATGACAACAAGCTGTCTGTAAGTCGTTTATGGAAGAATATTAATTCAACGCAAAATCAGATTGAGGGACATTTTTGATAAAAAAGCAAGACATAAGGTAATTTATCTAATTAATGATTCAGTGACGAAAATGTCATTGACTTAGATAGACCTGTGAACAATCATCATAAGACTTGTTTTCTACTGTTAGTGTACTATAGATGTGTTCTTTACGTTATGTTAAGTTCTATATTAGGTTGTGAGGGTATTTGCACGTGTTCAGAATAACAGATACTTTTCAGAACAAACTAATTAGATTTGAAGTTCTCATAATAACAAACATACATACAGAAAAGTCATGTGCACTTTTAATGAAACGTTATGCTGTTACACATTGAATGTTTTAACATATTGTATCAATATGATGTATATTATAAAGAAAAATCACACCTTTCAGTGTGAGTGTACATGTACGCTTTTATTATGTCAAATAAAATGAAATCGGTAACATGGTTAAGGCACTCACAATTTTGCTATTTTTTTGTAAATTAAGAGGTGTTAAAAACATTTGCTATATAGTAACAATATTATTCAAATTAGAGATGTAATTTAAAAACCACATCGAATTAAATATTATTGATATTCAATAATGATTACTTAATACACTCTGATTGCTTGCGATGGATTTCACTACATTCTTGCATTTAGTATGACTATGGTTGTATTTACAATGGAAAGAGTTTTGTTATTCGTTATGTTGTCTGATTATAATTGATATGTGTTTCTTAAATCTCTTCTGTTTTTGGGCTCTACAAGTTATTAAAGACGACTACTTTTGGACAATTTATCTGTTAAATATTTTAGAACACAAACAAGTACTGATATTGTGAAAATGATTTCTGCAAGGTGATTGTCTAATTGATAATCAACAGATAATCAAAATTTGGTATATATAAGTTCATACAGGTTCTTCATCCCAAAAAAAAACGGAAACATGCTTTTTGTAACTTCTAACACCTCCAGTGGTTTACCTATTTTCACAGTTTCTTCCTGATTCTTGACAATACAAACAAGCTGTCTGTAAGTCATTTGTGGAAGAATATTAGTAAAACGAATAATCATATGTATGCACATATTTGATCAGTTTAAGCAAATAAATGGTATATATCTTATCAGTTTTTCAGACACAGTAACTTCGTTTATCGAGATAGACCCGTGGACAATCGTCATATGAATTTATTAGTTTTGAATGTGTAATAGTGTACTTCACTTAATGTTACAAGTTCTATATTAAGTTCTGAGGGAATTGGTACGTGTTCAGAATTACATATACTTGTTAGCACAAAAAAATTACATACGGATAAGCTATGTGCACTTTTAGTTGAAACGTTTAATTGATAACAGTTAAATATTTTAATATATTGTATAAATGTTAAATGTCTAGAATGATATATTAACACAATTGCCTAAATCAATTACACAAATGCAATCGGTTTTCCAAAACAGCTGTTCCTGCCGTTTTCAAATCAATCACTGGTTTCTAGTTGCATTATTTAAAAATACTCTAGAATAACCGAGGTTGGCATCTGATATAATTATAAATAAATATTGCCACTAATTCCAACACAATGTCCGTAAAAATGTATAAAATAAGGAGCGTCAGTGTAGGTTTTTGTTTTGTTGCGTTTTCACATTTATCAGGGTTTCTCAAACCATTTGTATTTAAAAGCTAATTGTATATTTAAAAATGCAAAATGCATAGCAGTTTGATAATGATTAAAGAAATAATACTCAATTTTGACTAAGGTTAAATGATTTAATTTGACTGTGTACTTGTACATCCCTCACCCTAACCATAGAACTTGTAATTTAAACTGGCATAATTTAAAAAAAAATAATTAAAACTGTAAGAGTCAATTATGGAAGCCTGATATACTGGAGACAAGTGATCGTAGGTGCGTCTTTCTATGTTGTGATGTTATACTGTTGTTTCAGAAAAGGGAGAAAGTTTGGTACCATTAAAACGTTTAATCCTGCTACAATTGTTGCATCTGTCTTAAGTCAGGAGTCTGATGTTCAGTGGTTGTCGTCTGTTTAGGTGGTTCATAAGTGATGATCGTTTTTCGTTTTTATAAACATTAAACAGTTGGATTTCCCGTGTGAATGGTTTTACACTAGTGCATTTTGTTGCGCTTTTATAGCTTGCTGTTCGGTGTGAGTCAAAGCTCCGTGTTGAAGGCCGTACCTTAACCTATAATGGTTCACTTTTCTAGATTGTTACTTGGATGAAGAGTTGTCTCATTGACACTCATACCACATCTTCATATACATGTAGGACTCGGAGGTACGATGGGGACGCTGAGGTGCGATGGTCACGCTGAAGTGCGATGGTCTACGCCGAAGTGCGATGGTTCGTACGCTGATGTGCGATCGTCTGTTTGGTCCGAATGATTGCTAGTTTAAAACCTAAATATTTGCAATCATTATAAAAAGTTTATTGTTAATAGTTAATATATAAAGCAACATTCATTATTGTCTATGGTTGCATACTAAGTGAGAGATCGTCATCTTCATTTTATTACATTTGGACATAATTCTTCATTCATTATAATATTTTATCTTTTCTTTGTTTCTCTCATGAGTTCCTCGCTCACCGTAAGTGTTCTATTATGATTCTGAGAATCTGTATACAGACCCATATGTATTTAGAGAATGTCACGCTCCATCCTACGTGAAAAGGGGCCTTTTGTAGATTTCGAAACAAAAAATCGTAACAGAAGGTTAACATTCCTTTATCCATCAATCCTCCCCGTATTTCGTAGTATTTGTAGTTTATGAACCTCTTATTATCATAAAAACTGGAAGACTGCTTCTAACATACACATTGACTTTAATGTCGTCATGAAAAGTATTGAAAATTTACATTTATGTAGTTAGAGTAAACCATCGCACTTCATAGTTACCACCAACGCACTTCGGCGTAGCTATCAACAAGATAGCGTCACAATGCCACCATCGCACTTCAGCGTGATCAAAAACGCACTTTAGCGTCAAACCATCGCACTTCAGCGTGACCATCGCGGTTCGGAGTACCATCGCGGTTCAGAGTCCTACAAACATATCTTAGGAAAATGACTGATGGTATGAAAAATGAGTGACTTATTCTTTGTTTCCTTTTCATGTATTCCCTGTTAGGAAGGTATCCTTCGCTTTATTATCCAAAACCTTTCCCGAGCAAGTCTGTCTGCCCTTGAGCAACCCTCGTTGTCGTCTATGATTTTGATGATAAGGTTTTTGATATTAGCTTGGGCGTGCCCATGTGAACTCAAATGACAACTTACCGGGCAGTTTGGCTCGTTGATGTATTCACTTCGATGACCATGCATGCGTGTGTTGAATTACTGTTCTGTCTCGCCAACATACCGCATGCCACATCGACACCGAAAAAAGGTATACAAAATTATTGGGTATATTGTGTACACAGTCCCAGTGGTAAGTAATACATTTTTGAGTATTCAGTATTTGTTGGCAGTTCTGCGATCGCCCATTCCCACTCATTATGATACCACTAAATATTGATGTTAGTCTTTTAACGCATAATCATTACAAAATACATTGGAAAAAAGCACAACTTCCTCAAATGGTCAGCCACAACCACAAACACACAAAACACTAACCTGAAAAAGGTGTGATAATCATACATTATCACTACATCATGTACATTAACGTCAACATGAACATGAAGAAAAATGAAAACTGCGATGATGTTGATGTATTCTATCCTTCAATTGACTAAATCATTCCCTGCTATAGCTGTATAAGTAATGACACAAATAAACAACGGATACAGTTTTTAACCAATCACAAGATAATAACGGGGTAATGACATAAATCGAAAGGATTGGGCTGTAATTATTCCATTTTTGCACACCATATTGTGAAAACTCATAAACCACGTTAGTTCATTATCTCATCACCAACAGAATGTATTGTTTTTATCAATGCGGGAATGGTCATGTGCGGTTATGCTAGTTAAACAAATTTTGTGGAAGGTTTCTAATTTCGACGTTTTTTCCTTGATCATAGTAATACAAATCTACCACAACTTTACTGAAACTACAGAATACTAGTCTTCAATAAAGTGAAAAAAAGGACAAAGAAAAATCTCTGAAAGAGAACATTTCAAAAAGTAGATTATTGTTCACGTTGATAAGAAGCGTAATTTATTTTCGAGGATGAAAACACGGTTACCTTGACTTCCATTACGTCTGAATAAATGACTGTCTTACAAAAATGTAATGAAGGATCGAAATTAGATGTAAATACTCGTTTTTCCTTTTTCCTGATTAATGCAATAGTGAGTGAAAAGAATGACAGATATCAGCGGGGCATTCAAACGCAATAGATCGATAATAAACTGACAACGCCATGACTAAGAATAAAAAGACAAACAGACAAATAATAGCACACAAAACACAGTATAGAATACTACATAATAAGCAACACGAACCCCACTGAAATCTTAGGGTGATGAAAAGTGCTACAGAAGGTTAAGCATATTCTGGTTAAGATTGATTATCTCAAAAAGACAAAAAATCAACTATTTTGAAAGCATGTTTATGTTGACAAATTACACTACATGTGTGTAAGGTCTTGCTATGGTAGGTGGGTAGTTTTTGGTATCATTATTAGGGGGTGCATTTCTCATCCAGTTTTGATGGGGTTCATGTTGCTCAGTCTTAAGTTCATTATTTATTGTGTGTGAAGAATAGTGTTTGTATGTTGTTGTCTTTTACTTTTCTTTAGAATTTAAATAATTATATTACTTTGTCAGTTTATTTTTGGTTAATGAGTTTGAATAGCCCTCTGATATCTTTCTGTCTCTTTTTCTGTGTCGACAATTTTAATGCGTGTCTTGATACATGTATATGTTCAAAAAATGTTATAGTGCATTAGCCAAATAAAGCTGTGCATTGGTGACGTTTTGTATGGTTAAACAATTCTCTGGGGAATACATTTAAAATAAATTGAATAAGCTGCATACGATGACTACTAAACAATGATTGAAAAGGTCTCTCCGATGTTATTTATCAATTTGTTTGAAAATTTACTTTATTTAATGATTCGTCTGTATTGTTGAATTTTGTATAAACTAATGAATTAACAACCCCCACTTCATTTTTTCTTAATTGCTATTGATATTACTAAGTAACATTATTGTACAAGAATGTCGTCTACACGAGATAGCTGTGAACTTGCATCCCATTAATCGTTGTATCTTAAATAAACTTAGCAACTGGTTTTCATTAAAGTCGGTTTTATAATTTTCAAATGATGAGAAATTCGACTCAATCTCATTTTCTTCATCAGGCATTTAACATTTAAAATTTGATTTATATTATCATGCCCAGGAAAAGAGCGGCATTTGGTTAACCCTGAATTTTAATAAATTCACGATATTCAACGGTACAATGCCGGTTAATCAGCAATTTCTACAAATGAATTAGATTTCAAAAATTAGGTACGTAGTCTATACAGAAATGCAAAACTGTTTACTCGCGTATGTGTATTCATATCAACCCGAAAGAACTTCCGAACATTTTAAAAGATAACGAACTATTATTACTTGAACGAACGCATCGGTATATTTGCAAATGCGTACAAGGATTGCCTAGGTTGACTAGAAATGACAAGTGCACTTCTTTGCTAGGGTGGATTCCTATCGAAAGTATTATTAACATTAATAAGTTGTTATTCTTTGGGAGGCTGTGTAATATGCCATCTAAATATTTGCCGAAAAACGTCCTTATGTCAAGACTTTTTTGTGTTTTACCACAAATGTACTGAAAATAACTTTGGCTTTGTGAATGATGTCATCCAGATTATGCAGAAATACGATTTAGTAGGCCATATTGAAAAACTAATATCGACAAGTTACTTTCCTAAGCAGAAGCAATGGAAATCGATAGTTAAAAAACGCGTATATGAGTATGACGAGAACATTCTTAAACAACGCCTAGATAGTGACAATGACTTTGCATATTTTAAACACATTCATAACTCGATTGAACCACATCGTGCTTGGACCATCTTGTGCCAGTATCCATCTATGAACTTTCAAGCAAAATTTATCATATCTCTGTGCGCCCTGGTTAGACCAAGCGAACCTGATGCTGAATTACTGTTATGTCATAAGTGTGGTTTTTTCTATTGCAACGCAATTGTGCACATTTTAATACAATGTTGTAGTGTAGCGCCTGCAAGAGACTTGTTTTGGATAGATCTGATTAATATTGAACCAATTGAATTTAGCGCATCGCTCCATGCTATGGAAGACATATACTTAACACTAACTCTACTATTATGTAATAGTGACAAATGTTTCATTCTTGAAAAATCCGATGCAGACAGTTTCACCCACTCATGTGTAAAGCTTATTTATATGTTATGCAAGGAATATGACAGTTAACTTGATATTTAAGACAACTGAAAAAGCTTAAAAGACAATTTTCGATTCATCTGAACATTTACTTATCTATTCTATTTATTCAATGATCTATTTAAATATTTATTAATATAAATATTTATTTATTCTTTTATTTTATTCAAATCGTTATTTAAATTCTTATTTTTAACACTCTGTATTATACCACATTTGTATTTATGTTCATGTATATTCACACTCTCCTTAAGGAGGATAATAAACATATATATATATATATCATTCTCTGTAACTAAATCTAACAAAACTATCATTACATTGTTCAACCTCAAATCTTATGTTAATAAAATGTTTTACAAAATATCCTACAATGATTTTCAATAAACAAAAGCAAGTTGTAGCATACTAAATATGAATTAAGTCCGCCGTTGTGTTATTGTGCTATTGTGTTTTGATCAAGTTTGTATTCTTTTCGTTATTTTTTTGTCAATGAGCCTTTTTGGTTCCTTTGTTCCAATTATCATGTGAGGTCTAGTAATAAAAATTAAAACAAAATGATGACTGCTGTAACCAAATATGTTGGCATAATTACATATTAAAAATAAGATGTGGTATGATTGCCAATAAGCCAACTCTACACAAGAGACCACATTACACAGACATAAATGTCACTGAACGGTCTTCAAAATGGTCAATGTCCTTACCACATTATCGACTATAAATAGCCCAAAAATGACAAATGATTGTTTTGTTTACACATTCTTGCAAACTTAATGTAAATGAATGCATCATATCTGTTAGAGGTTTGACTAGCTGTAAAACCAGGTTTAATGCACATTTGTAGATAACAAAAATACTGTACGTTCCTGGATGATGACAGCTGTTTCCTATTTGTTTGATATGAGAAAGAACATTTATTATTCTAATTTTCCCTAGACGAAATTGCAAATACAGCTATTCCAATTTTATCGTATATACAAGGTTATGGTAACAACATGAACAATACGAATGTTCCCCTACATTTTATCAATTATGTTATGAGATGGTAGACACAAGATATCAATATCAATTGGTAATTGTGTGTTATTCATTATCAATAATCTGACATCTAAAAACTCTGATCTAATTTCAACACATGTTAATTATTTATTTTCCATGTCAATAACATAACGAACAGAATATTTAGCGATGTTTAACATATCTTTTAAAACGGAAAGGAAAAGAAATACTAATGACGTATGCGAACTGTTTCAACTGCCTTCCCGAATCTATTACTTTTATGATTGACGAAATCAATTAAAGTATTGGTAATTATAATATGTATAAGTTGTTTAGCTAAAAGTTGGCAAATATCTAAACAAAAAAAGGCGTATTCTTAGCAAGAAAAAACACGTATTAAAAAACAATATATATAGAATAGCTCAAGAAAACTTCTTCTATAAATTGTCCATCATTTCCAAAATGACGTGTTGTCCAATGTTGTATGGTATGTACTGCATTGCTGTTTGTTCCAAAATGTTTTTAGTTGATTCCACATTTGAGATAATATTTGTTGTTTAAGAGTCGGGTATTAATTTTTATAATTATACTTTATATTTTTTTTAATTATCTATCGGAAACCTACAAAATGAACAAAAGTATAACAAGTATTTAAAGGTAAATTAAAAAAAGGGGTAGTTATTAACAATTGACAATCGAACGTTAGAGCTAATGAAGCAAGGTAACCCCAATACTGTCATTGTCCTGCCTTGGGAGAAATAATTGGTAAATCATTAGTTTTATATTGATCTTATAAAAAGAAGATGTGGTATGATTACATATGCGACATTGCTACAACATCATGACACATGAATAACAACTATATGTCACCGTATGAACTTCAACAATTAGCAAAATATTACCGTGTATTCAGCAATAAAATACCTCGACATGACAATTCAAAAAAGAAAACCTTATGATCTAAAGTAAGTACAAAAACATGAACGCAAAACAAATATGTAACACATGTTTACCGCATGAAACGACAACAACTGAATTGGAGGTTGCTGACTAAGAGCAGGGATATGCATATCCAATGTGTTGGGGTGAAACATATAGGCTGGATCTCTACCTCTTGTTTTAACGAGACAGTGGATTAACTGTATAACATAAGAACAAACTATCAACATCAGTCGAAAAAGCCAACTACAGTTATGAAATTTGTTAATAGTTCAGAAAATTGTCCTGTTGCACATATAAGAACAAGCATAACCAATTTCGTAATGACTGCAGACTATGAGATTTTTATAATTATTGTATTTGCAACAATACCGACGATAACTCAATATGCACCACCATTTGTAAATATAATACACTTCCATAAGCACATACATTTGTGTGAAACAAAATTATAATTCGAATAATAAGATCAGTTACTGTTTTGACCCTTTAAATCTAAACTACAGAATTACTCTGATACAAAACTAGTGCACATTACTTTATATTTTGAATATTTATATAGTGTCTGCTTCGTGCATTATATAGTTAAATAAAAATACAAACGATTGCTTCGTTCGACCTTATAGGCAATGTTGTGTTCTGTATTTCTAGATAAATTCGACTCAAACAATGAGTCCAATATCAAATACAGATGTTACGTTATAAATTAGTTTATTATAACATTGTTGTACGTTTGAATGAGTAGATGTTGTAAACCTATACATCATGTACAGTATCGTGACTACTAGTACTATTTACACGTTGAATCATTAGTTTTTAGATTATATGGTGGGAGTAAAACGCTAGAATGGCAAAACAAGTTCAAATTTTATTGAAAAATGATGACATAAGCATTTTTTTTTATTTTAAAAGTGTTGTAAAATATCATTATTTTAAACCTTTTAACCTTTCCAAACAGATGCATTTCAATTTGGAATTTAATTGTTATCAATGCTTTTGTTAATCGTTTGAAAAATATATGCAATCGTTCCAATCAATTAAACTGCATGTTATATAAAGAAATGACATGAAATATTTTTTGTAAATGTTTTAATATGCAATTGAAGATTTGTAAATCTCAAATACCAAGACTAGCAAAACAACGTTTGGACATTATACTAAATATACGGAAAAAACGCTGATATCGATAACAAAGCTTTAAGTTTTATACATTTTGTGAATCTGCAGGTTTCAGTCTTATTAGTAAGAGGTTGGATGTACATTGGAATAACTGTGGAACCATTTCAATCAAAAACCAAGGTTTTTGGCATACTGTTTTTCAAATAATCTTTCTTTGTCTAAAAATCAAATGTTTAATGTTTAACACGACATTGTGTTTAATTTAAAGAATAAAATTTCATATATAAGGTTATACAATTACTGTTTTTTGATGAGAAAAATATGCGGTTTTATTGACTTTTGAAAAATGATATTCACTGAAAATGGCCGAAGTGAATATCAGTCTTTCAAAAATCAATTAAAACTCCATATTTACCAAAACAAAAGACAGTAATGGTTTTATTCCATATTCTGAGCGAAGAAAATATATGTAATCACAAACATATACCAAAACAAGTTTTACATGAAACATTTTACCATAACGTTGCCTGGAAAGGAGCGTGACGTTAAGAGCGACGAATAACACTTTCCCATGTGAATATGCTTTTTCATTCAGAATCCAATTCGTAGAGAGAAACCTACTTAAATAATACCAATATGGAATAAATGCGTTTATTTGTTGCATCATAAAACATATTTCTGCAGACGAATTATTTAGTTTTGAGGTGACACAACAGTAGTATACCGCTGGTCGAAAATCATACATCGAATGCTAAAAGTATCATCCGGGTAACAAACTAAAACCAAAGGAAACAGATAAACTATGAGAGGAAAACAACGAAACAACGGAAACACTGAAGTGCAACAAAAAACCAAACAACACACATAACGAGCTATTATATAACAACTGCCATTTTGCTGACTTTATACAGGACATTTTAAGAAAACAAGAGGAGTTGAATCTGGTTTTGTGGCTAGCCAAACCTTGTGCGTCTTCTGCAATGTTTAATATAACACTAAAATTGAATTACTGGACTACAGAACAAATACATACAAGAACATGCAGAACGGAGAAATACACAAAAAAGCAAGTACTAGAACATTCCGACATACTAATAGTTATTATTTGAAACGACAAATGGGCGTTTCGTCTACATAAAATAGGGACAAAAGGCACCAGAGGGACAGTCAAACTCATAGATCGAAAACGAACTGATAACGCCATGGCCAAAAATAAACATACAGACAGACAGACAATAATACAGAAGACACAACATAGAAATCCAAAGACTAGGCAACACGAACCCCACCAAAAACTGGGAGTAAAACAAATGTTGTCGAATGATTCAGAAGGTTAAGCAGATCCTGTTCTACATTTGGAATCCGTCAAGTTATGTTATTACAAATCTGGTAAATAGTCTTATTCGATAGGTCACATTCGTGAAAAGTTCAAAATAGGTAAATAGCCAAACAGGTACATAGTTAAAGAGCATAGATGATCCAAAGTTTACCACAGGGTGCCAAATACAGCTTATGTTATATATACCTCGGACGAGAAAACTCTTACTGTTAATAAATAATTCATACTTTTGCAAACAGTTTTTTTCTTAAATGACCATTTCATTGTTATGCATGTTAAGACCGAAGTGCTGGTATACAACAGACTAAAAGCAAACACGTAAAACACCTCGGACAGCACATAAAATCAGCACAACAGAACCACACATTGTATGTCATACGACTGGATCCACACCTTTACAATGCCGTGATAGTTAAATTTCTATAAAAATGATATAGTTACAAATCTTGTTTGTTATGTTGATATTTAATGTATTGAAAACAAAACTATCAATGATATAGTTTTCTGGTATAGATGAAACGAATCGCCATCTTAAAGTGCTAAAAACAAACGACAGCACGATTTGGTTCACCGTAATAGAATATCTGGGTCAACATCTGCGTCCTCAATATTTGCTTTAAATGCTTTCGATTAGTTTACCATTTGCATGATGTGGAAACATAATTATTATAAATGAATTGCATCATAAAAACTCAGATATAATCGTTTTCTATTAACGCTGTTTTATAAATGTTATAACAATGCCTTCAATGTATTTTTTTTAATGCAGAAAAAGAAAAAGATAGATTGGAAACATTTGGCAGTCCATGAAGAAAAAAATAATAAAAAATGTATTATGCCTAACAGATTGGAAATGTTTGAGAACAGTATTGTCCACAAGAGCTAGGAAATACTTTTCTATTAAATCGTGATTAAACAATATCAGAAACACAAACCATTGTAAACTTTAGTATTAAAATGCCCTGAACTTTGTAGCATTCATTCATTAGGGTTTTTAAAACAAAGTGCATGAAACGGAAATGATAGAATGGTAAGACGTTATATGACTGAAATAAAGGACTTATTTTTGTTCTGCTTGTTGAATATTGTTTTTTAGCTTTTACCTTGAAAATGTCCGTCATACATTCATTACTACTTGAAAAATGATTATTATTAATGTACGTGTAAATTGTTTGGAGATTTCAATCCATTGCACGACGTTTTAGATTACGTAATGACGTGACACACATTTCTGATGATTTTTATCAGTGCATTCGAAAGTTTGAAATACTCAAACACCCATTTGTCATTATTACAATCAAACCATTACGTCATTAAACTAGATGTGCAGAAAATAAGTCAAGACTGGTAATAAAGGATTTGTACCTTAACATAGTTAGTGAGGATGAAATTGAGAATGGAATTGGAGAATGTATCAAAGAGACAGCAACCCGACTAAAATACAGACAACAGGAATGAAGGCATTTGATTGTTATTATGAGAAGATTGAATTTATATTCTTTTTATTGTACACCATTTTCTATTAGCTACTTACATTATATCATTTTGAGAATTGAATTTAATGCTTGTTTAAAAATGCAAGTTTTAAAGGCTTGATGTTTGCGTATGTATTGTGCACAGTTGTATCTTCTGTACGCGTGTTTTCATTTTTTTTTTAAATAAGGGTGTGTACATTATGTGCATAAAACGCAGAAGCACACATCTTTTGAGACTTCCGTTTGCTTTTCGCCTTTGTCTGGTGTTTTTTGGGTGCTTGTTTTTGCAATAGTACTCAATGTACCATTTGTAGAAGAATGTGCATATGTTTATTGGAAGCTGTTAATTCAAGTAATCAGCTGTGTAGTTCTTATCCTATAAACAATATCAACTTTAAATGTATTTTTATTATTCAAAGTATAATTGTATAGTTTCTTAACATTTAAAAAGAAAACAACGATATACCTAGCACGCTTTATCAGTGTAGAAAAAAAGAAAGGTGAATGGATATGTACACAGTTCATAACCAATTGATCAACAGAAATCTGTATGTTCTTCCTAATAAACAATATGGACGCGCTTTAAGGTGTTCACTATTATTGACCACGCATTCTACGATTGGGATGATAATGTGTTAATTATTTGTAGGCATGTACATACTTGTTTTGGTCTAGTGCAACGCTACATAGTATGAGAGAGATATGTATAGAACAGATTAATACGGAATTGTAATATTAACATAGACAACTACCTTCTCTTAAGAAATATTCTGTTCTGTCAGTTACTCGGCTGTAGCTAGAGATTTTGATTCTCACTGTTTTTTTCAGAGGAGAAATTATCTTGTTGATCACTCTCTAAGCGATGTGGGACATAGCGTTGTATTGTGTCAGTTAGATGATTAAAGGCTCTATCGTACATGCGCTTATATTTGAACCAAATCGAAAACATGGTATTTTTGTGTCATCGAAAAGTCTGACTGACAAGATTCACAAATGGGCGATACACGTTATGAACTACATCCCAAATTTAGAATAAAACGTGTTGTATGTATAGTCAGATAATTTATTAAGATGATAACATAATGATAATTACATTTCCTTTGACGAAATAAAGGTTATCCGATATTGTCAAACTCTCTATATGATAATTTGCGAGTTAACAATAGATTGAAAATACTAAACATGAGGTAGAAATATTCAAATTCATCAGAAAATTCGAACTGACAGTTCGGTATCAATACACAAGAAACTTTTTTAAACACATACTGTCTGAAGAAACAGATCTTCATCCAAGTAGATTAGGATAGGTGAAGTCCTGATCACAGATATAATGATATTTGTTTATTTTACCGGCACAATAATACGAGCTAATTCGAAGTTAATTTTGTTTTCTTTTGCTCTCTTGAATTGTTTTCGAACAATCTCCTTAGACATGTTAAAATAGACATTCATTCATCGTTATTGTCAAATGCGAAAGTGCAAAATTGCTGATTAAAAAATTGATCAAAAGAATTCTTCTTGCATATATAAAAAAAAATATTTTTGGAAAATAACAATAAGACTGAAAGTCTGTCTGAAACAAGTGTTTTTATGGTCATGTATTGATCATTTAATTGTCGTATTTAATAACTCCTCGACCTGTAATATCAGTGTTAATTTATCAATAAGTTGTAATAAAGGAGTTCCTTATCACCCTTTCACCAAATCATGGCGTATTTGAAGTAGTTTATAGTTTGATAGATGATGGATCGTTTTCTTAGTCAACTTATATGCAATGATTGCAAAAATATCCTCTACAAAGTACAGATATGATATGATTGCTTACAAAACACGAATACATAAACGATGTTGATCTATAAGATACACTTTGGTTTTCAAAAATGAGAAAAACAAATACTGGATATAAAATTATAAGATGACATGACATGACTAGATGTGAAACAATTGATATAAAAATGAATTATATAAATCATCAAATAAAACAAAATAACAAACCTTTCAAATTTTAAAGAACACGAACTGAAACGACACATACTGACATTCATAGTTCCCAATAGCATGCAGCTAAAAGAAGAGGGACGAAAGATACCAAAGGGACAGTCAAACTTATAACTCTAAAACAAACTGACAATGCCATGGAACAAAATGAAAAAGGACAAACAGACAACAGCACACACGACACAACATAGAAGACTAAAGAATAAACAACACGAACCCCACTAACAAACTAGGGGTGGTCTCAGGTGATCCGGAAGGGTAAGCAGATCCTGCTCCACATGTGGCACCCGTCGTATTGCTTATGTGATAAAAAATCCGGTAAATAGTCTAATTCGGTAGGTTCACATGTACTATTCATAATTAATTACAGTACATAGTTGCGTTCAATATCGTAGCAGCTACTTAGGGCAGCGTAGATTTTTGTCTACTGAACGAGTAACGAGCCTAGCTTCTTTCAATATCTATGTAGCAGCTAGGCTAGTTGCACGTTCAATAGCCATTAATCTACGTAGCCCTATGTTGCCGCTATGATATTGAACGCAACCCAGTGCATACGGTACAAGTAAGAAATAAAACACAAAATGTTACATAAATAAATATGTATCAATTTGCAGAAATCCATTAATAAGTCAAGAATAACAAATAAAGATAAAGAAAAAAATTGCAGCTGCAACGAAATAAACACTTAAGCAAACAGTCAATAAATATGAATTAAGGTGTCGAGTTTCTTCTAAACATTAACATGAACGGACAATCACCTCCCCCCATCTGATATAAGATTTAATGCTATTAATAAAACCTGTAATGCAAACAGACCAGGAACGATTGGTGGATTAATTCCATTCAAACTATAGAAAAATAACAACTAAATTAAAAAGAGTTGAAAATCAGTAAAAAAATAAGAAACATTTGATTTATTATTAACAAAATAAAAACACAATCAATACAAATATGAACATTAGCGTTACGGACAACATCTATGTTATTGATATGTATTTAATGGTGCAACTGCGACCGTCCTGATGAATTTAGATTTTATAACAATGAATAAATGGAACCGGAATACCCCACTTTATGATCGTTGATCAATATGTCTGTTTATAAAACAGTTTTAATAAATCATAGTTACAACATAAAGACAGTAAATAATTGTACATTGCAAGGGATCTACTGTCTATGTTAAATTGACCCTTTTTATCTGTGTTTTGATCTACTTTATTTTTTGAAGAAAGCGTAAGTTCCAAGAGAAAACAACCCAACATCGGTCGAAAAACTGACATTTTCAGTCAATGTACTGTTTAAGGGCAACTGAAATTATATAGTATAGATGCGAAAGGCAGTTGTTATTTACAGTACTGAGGTGCAATCGCCTGCTGCAGCTTTATGTCATTAATTCACACATTAAAGTTGTACCTTTTGAAGAAAGAAAAAATAGGTTTGAAATGCTTACCTGTTATTGTTTGCTTACACTTTATAATTATCTGAAGCAGAAAATGAAAATCATATCGGCCTATATATACATAGAGATTAATACATGGCCTTTTCGATATCAGCCTGGGTATCATCACGAGACCCTCAAATCAGCCAGAGACGGAGTCGAGGTGCTGATATGGGTCTAGGGATGATACCCAGGCTGATATGGAAAAGGCCATGTATTAACCGCTTTATCATATACTTCCGACAATAGTTTTATGTAAGGCAAATAAACAAATGCAATAACTAAAACAGTCAAAAACTGTATAAAGAAGTTAAATTATGAATCAAATATACTATAATTGTCCAACAACACCATCACTACCTTCATAGTGGGTCTCATTGGGGTCTAAGCGTGACGCGGGATTGCCGATTGTTTATAAGCGTGAAACGTGAAAGTCGAATTATTGTGCCGTGAAAACGGGTACTGAAGTCTAGCGGGCCATGGGAAATTACAAACAAAATGAAAATTGCTTACGTACATAGCGTAAGTGGGATACGGGAATCTGACAAAACAGTAAGCAGGACCCGGGATCAGAACTCCCCAATGAGACCCCCTCAATATATATGTATGGTAACATTTTCTATAGAGGCATTTTGAAACATTGAAAACTTGGAAGAGATTTATGATCATTATTACTCACTGTTTGTTGTACTATAAAATTATTCTTAAGTGTCAATGGCATTTGTTAGCAAGTGTTAAACTATCCCCACAAAAGTTCCCGTAAATTTTGACGTCGTCATAAAAAATATCTGACGTCACAATCGAAAAGTAAACAATCGATACCAGAAACACCGGTAGTAACTTGCGCAAGAAGCACTGTTATCGGTGTTTGCACGAAACGCCCCTGATATGGGTTATCAGCCCGGGTGGGAAATTATGGCTTGCGTACTTCCGCTCATTACACATATGCAAAAGCTATCATATCAATGCTAAGTATATGATAAAGTGCAATAGATGATTAGCACTTAATTATCATATGATAAATATTATATATCTGGAATAATTGAAACATGGTAAATCATACATGTCATATGTCACATACATTCCTAATTCATGGAAAGTAGGTGATCTGGGACACAGCTTGAATCAGTCATATGACTTATTTAGAAAAGAGGATACACCATAGTTCTGTATAAATCGGTTGCATACTTTGCTTTTTGATTCATTCTCGACAAGAAAAGGAGAACAAAATAAGTAAGAAAAATTAACCGATTTCTGAAGAAGGTTACAAAAAAATTAATAGAAAAGTTAAGGATTTTAAATGATATCTATTCACTAACATGAGATATTTTTATGTTTTGATTTTACATTTTTTCATTGATATGCCAAAACGATCACATAAACCTGTGTATAATTAGCCAGTTTGAATCCAGTATTAAGCTTTGAATAGACTAATATAACAGTTCCGATTTCTCACACACTATTCACCATGGCGAACATATTTTTGAGAATAGGAAAATAGGTTAAACAGCTCGTGTGAATTCGAAATCGCTTGACACCTACTCTGTTTAACTGATATCGATAGTATTTGTAAATTCACCAAAGAGAGGCTTGGCTTTTTATTGTAATTTGACAAATGCACTCGATTTATCTTTCACCTATTACAATGAAAAGCTCTTACTTATTATGCATGATCTCTGAACCTATTTTTAATTGGTCCAATTTCAATGTTTACAATGTTCATTTGATAGTTAATCACTTTATTCATCCGCCAAACAAACGTTTTCTCTGACCTCAAAACTAAGCTGGTATGATTAAAAATTATTTCAAATAGATATACGAAGATGTGGCATAAGTGCCATTGAGACAACTCTCAATTCCAGGTTACAATTTATAAAAGTAAACAATAAAAGGATGACTTACTTTACTTTCAAAAATATGTAATGAATAGCAATTATTTATTTTGAATTATATTTAACCATTAAACTAATGTTTGACTCTTAACATTCACAAATTAACGAAGATGTGAAGAGTCAAAAATTAATTTTGTGGTTCAACAAAAAATTAAAATAAATGATTGCCCTTCATTCTAAATAAATCTCTATGAAAAATATGGCTCAATGAACTTTTTATATTATCTATATTAACAAGAACAACACATACATGTTGGAGTATAAATTAACATCGTCAGAGTGGACGTGTCGCCATAAAAATTGGCAACATTGAAAATAAAAGTAATATTTTTAACCAATCAGACGACAGTGATGACACCAAATTTATTTAATGAAATGTATTAAACCAGGAAAATAATTCGTAGTCCTTTCGAATAATTCTGTGTCATGACCGACCAAGGCTAAGACAACAACAACCACAAAGTCTTTGCCTTTCGGTATTCCCTGTAATGGAGGACTAGACATGATCTTTAAATTGATAATGACAGTCAACGACATTAGAGGCTAATACTTTTGTTTGGCATATTCAAACAGGGCTATTTGAAGGAAAAGACTGAGATTGCACTATAGACATGTCATTAGGCTGTTCATAAATCGAGAGTTGCGTTACTGGCAATGCATTATAATGCATACAAATGGGCACATTTGTTGTTATGTGTTGTTTATTTCTTGCACTTTCTGACAATTGCCTACAAAAATTGGCTAAATATTGCCCCTATTGATACGCAGAGGAATCATGATAATATGATTCCAAACAATCATCTGAATTGTGTGCAGTAATTAATTACATATGTCATGTGTACAAATAATTTTGACAAAGCAGTTGTTGCTCCGAGACAATGAATGTTTAGATCTCCGGATTCGACCATCATGCTGTTCAAAAGGCTTCCACCACCAATCATTGGGTTATACTACATCTCGTCCTCAAATGTACGTTCACTTTAACTGGAGGTTGTTAATCGATTCATGACTTTTAAACAGCGGTATACTGTTATTTAAAGACGATAGTTGTTATATGATTCTATTTGGAAATATAGTTTTTGCAAGAGGCAGCAAGTTATCATTTAATACCATCTTATGATTTTTGTTGTATCACTTATTGCCATTTTTAAAACAACGACCAAACTCATCTGATTTAACAGTGAAACGTTTGATTTTCTCGGCCGCTCCTATCAGAACGGAAAACTAAGTCGAACCAGAATTCATTTTAATATTTATAAGGTTAAATTATACCAATGCGTAAAGCTACATAATAAATAAGTATGTTTGTTTGTAACTCAGGACGGATTGTTTATAAATGAAAACAATATTGGAATACAATTATTTTTTCCCTATCAATCAATAGTGCCAACATGTCATCTGTTTATCTACAATATTGACTCGTCACCAAAAATATATATGTATTATTGTCATTTTGTTTATTTTCTTTGGTTACATCTTCTGACATCAAACTCGTACTTCTCTTGAATGGAATTTTAAATGTGCGTATTGTTATGCATTTACTTTTCTACATTGGCTAGAGGTATAGGTGGAGGGTTGAGATCTCATAAACATGTTTAACCCCGCCGCATTTTTGCGCCTGTCCCAAGTCAGGACCCTCTGGCCTTTGTTAGTCTTGTATTTTTTTAATTTTAGTTTCTTGTGTACAATTCGGAAATTAGTATTGCGTTCATTATCACTGAACTAGTATATATTTGTTGAGGGGCCAGCTGAAGGACGCCTCCGGGTACGGGAATGTCTCGCTACATTGAAGACCTGTTAGTGACCTTCTGCTGCTGTTTTTTCTATGGTCGGGTTGTTGTCTCTTTGACACATTCCCCATTTCCATTCTCAATTTTATTTTAATATCTCAGGCATTTTGTGTCAGAAAAAAAAATTATTGCATCCATCAACACTGACCATTCGTGTCATAGTTGTACTTAAAAATGATACATGCATGTGTGAATTATCAGTTGGTATCATCTAGGAATCGTGTACAATCATGAATTATTGCACTGTTTTCTTAAATAAACTGTATAGCTGTATCATACATCAGTAAATGTGTTACCTCACGATGCATTGTGATGACTTCAGAATCGTATATCCATAAACAACATGGTGAAAAATCTATGTATAGGATTATGTAAAAGCAGAGACAGTGTTTTTTAAAAAGAAACGTCAACAATTGTAATTATTTTCCATTTTATTAGAACATTATTTCAATGTGTTGGATAACCTTTCTATCAACTTTCCAATTATTTTTTGTATATATCTGCATGTCGATCAACACGAGTGATACTTACGAATACAAATTGAATATTTAAGCATGTATGAAAGGCTTACAGAGTTACTATTCGAGTATTGTTTACTAAATGACAGTCTAATATGGAAAATATAAAACTTGTATTGTCTGGGGTATACTTGCCACTAGATTTTCAGCAAGTCTTAAAAAAAATGGCATAGGTCTAGTCTACCAATGAAGTAAACTTCGAGGCCTATACTAGCTAATTTTGCGGTATGAACTTTTTCATTGTTGAAGGCCATACGGTGATCCAAAGTTATTGATGTCTGTGTCAGTTGGTCATTTGTGGAGAGTTGTCTCATTGGCATTCATACTACATCTTATTTGTTATATTGTTTGTCTTTTAAGAATATTTCAGTTACATCAGGTGAACTTTTGTTCTGGTTATGACTACACCAATTTGTATCCAAATGATTTATTATATTCAATGGTATTGCAATTGAAACAAACCAAAAGAAATCAAATATTTATTTGAAGATTATTAAACCAGTGTAATTATACTATGTTCACCACGAAAAGGGGAACATCGTGAGACCTCTTACAATGATAGAATCAATAGTATTTTCAAGATTGAAATGTATACATTGGATCCATATAATATATATCGATTATTTCTTTCCCTCTAACTTCTTCAATTGAGAACATATTTTGACGGCTAAACCTAACGGCATATCAAAAAATTCTTTTAGATCTTTTTTGTCTAATTCTATCAAGGCGGCACCGTCGATGTGCTCTGATCTGAATTTTGCCGCATACGGTGAGCAATCCGGTATTGACGTGATGAACTCACAAACGGCATCCACCTGAAAAAGAAAAAAAAACTACATTTATGGATATTTCACAACACAAATAATACCTACAAACTTCACATCGTTTTGTAAGGTGATAACAACCATGTGTCCAGCGTATGCATAATATGTCTAGGGTTGAATAATAATTGTGCACCTGAACATTTGTTATTCAAAAAAATATATGTATTAGGGATGTCAATTAGATTGCAATATGTTGTGTTCCTACAATTTGAACGTATACAAATATACGTATATGATGTGTATATAAAACAATGGATTAGTTTTAAATGTTCATACCCAACATCAGAGTAATCACGCTTTGTATTCAAAAAAGGTTATCGACAAATGACCATCTTCAATTATTTATCCATAATTTGTAAACTCCATGGTTCGTTTAACATTATCTAAACAATAGCAAAATATATCAAAGGGGTAGTTACATTCATGTTAAAAACAAACTGAAAATATAAATCCAGCACCTATTATGTTGATCTTGATAATACAAAACTGGAAATCAAATGTATAGTGAGGTAACTTTGAGGAGAATATTGCGGAATCGTATTCATTGCTTTTATAATAAAATTAACGGTACCAATTTTCTTGCACCAGATGCGCATTTCGACAATACATGTCTCTTCAGTGATGCTCGTGGCCAAAATATTTGAAATCTAAAGCATATATAAAAGATGAAGAGCTATAATCCAAAAGGTCCAAAATGTATAGCCAAATCCGTGAAAGGAATCAGAGCTTTTCATCAGGGAGATCATATCCTTCGTCATCTATAAAACAGATATTACATAATGGTATAACACTTGTAATATTTTCAAGTGAATGAATATCAGTATGTGGTACACTAAAACAAAAATGAAAGAGGTTGAATATAGATAAACGTTAGGCAATGTTAAAAAATGTTTGGAGCAAATATTCTTCGTCGTAAATTATTAAATTCGGGTTCAATTTGAAGCTGTGATAAGTGACAATAAGGAAAAAAATCAATCCCTACACGAATGACTATACAGTTATTCAAGTGTATTAATGAATGTGTTTTTTTGTTTGTTTGGTGGGCTGCTGTAACATTACAATACTCATTTACATCCCTCTATTCACGTTGTAGTCACATTTTAGAATTTCACATTTATTCATAAAATTAAACTTTTTTTCGGGTCAATGATTACAATTTTCATTGTTGAAGACCGTACGGTAACCTATAGTTGTTAATTTCTGTGTCATGTTTGTTTCTTGTGGAGAGTTGTCTCATTACGAATCACACCACATCTTCTTTTTTATGTTGTGAGAAAACAAAAACAAAATCGTATAAAGAAGAATCTAATCAATATGCTAAATGATGCGTTTAATTATATTGGAAATTGCATTGTACTTGCTGTTATTCCGTCATTTTTATAATATATTTCGTAAAAAAAAAAGAACAAAATAAACAGTTGCACTACGAGCCCGTCGTCGTATGTAAAAAGAACTATGTTTAATGACATTAGGATAATATGCTGTAGCATGTTTACGACGGACAGACGGACGCCGACCATTTGTATACCATGATATGTGCCGTCAATTTTTTTTTTAAATATTGTTGGCTATTGGCTTTTTATGTCTCGCTCACACGTAGGTTTAATTCGAAATGAATTCGAATCGAATGCGAATCGAATTCGCTATTCGCGTTCACACACCTTTTTTTTTTTTAATTCAAATTGATTTGAATTGGCTAATTCGAATTATCTAATTCGCATTAGAAATACGCTTTTGTCAATACAAATTAAAAGTTAACGTCGTTTGGACAGTAAAGCGTATTTGACGAGCATTGTAATTCGAATTAGAATTGACGTTAGGACGTAGAACGTTTCGAATGCGAATTAAACTAATCGAATTAGTTAATGCTGATCGAATTCGAATTACGTGTGAACTCAGCATGAATTTTCCTCATAGTTCAGTATTTATGTGATTTTATCGATATTATATGTGCTACATGTACGTGGAGGTGATAGGAACTTTTTTCTTTATTTATAAAATTTTATCATTGTTGATATTAGCGGAATACCATTATTTATCTATCATCAATAAATTGAATTAATTATTCAGTTAAGACGTCTACTTCTTCGTGTACATAAATTTTCGGTATTCGTTTTAAAATAACATTGTTGGTTTCTGTGCTGTAATAAAATAACAGAAAATTGGATCCGGATTAAATCCTGTATGATGAATGATAAAGAAATGGTTGCAACTAGACGTGAAGCAACCAACAATCAATCAATATATAGGACATAGTCTTTGTAAAGAGCTGAGATTTAAGGTAGTGCCTTCCTTATATCAAAAATGATAATTGACATGCATTATATCAGTAACACCAAAAGGCTCAGTCATCTTGAGATTGCTAATTAACTATACGATATTGTGTTGACGATCTCACAGAAACAGTAATGTATTTTATTTCTTATAATTCTATAAGACTGTTATCCTTTAAAAATCAAATGCACTAATATTAATCGTGTGGAAGTTAGCATGCGCGAGGAACAGAAATTGGAGCATCGAAAAAACCATATGCGTTTCTTAATACGGCAATACACGCATTGCGTCCCGCAAAAAGTGACGTTTCGCAGGAATTCAAACGATTTACGTCGCGCAAAGAGTTAACTCCCTTTAAACCGTATCGGATGCCCTTAATTATAAATGAATCAACAGTGCCCTTTTAAATTGAGAATTTCCATCGGAATTTGTATAGATGTAATCGTTATAGATTACATCGTAAGACATCTAAATATACATTCGATTGATAAAAAGCACAGATTTTCAACAAGCACATGTATTTTCAGTATTTTATAACTACAACAATCGATTTTTATATTATCTTAATTTCTAAAGTTAAAAAATTCTAAACTTTGAATATTGACGAAAAATGACAACCATTTATTTTGTTTATGTGACATAAAAAATACAACTTTTATTTAAGTCGGGGTCGATTAAACATGGAATTTACTATTAATTTGCATATAAAACAATATATACATGTACAGGTGTGGCCTTGGCAAAAAAACCTTTTCTAAATTGTAATAGTTCTACAAACATTCCAATCTGCTGGTCTCCCGCTGAAATTATGTGTCTTTTTAATTGCCACCTGTGCTCTCACTTTTGTAGCTAATTCAGCCTCTGAAACAAAGTATGGCAAAGTATACTATAAACTGTAAAGAAAGCACTTATTCTCTCATATTACATATATACTGCCTATAAAAAATAGATATGTATACCCCACATAGTTTTATATGGCACAGATATCTTCAAAAATAATTAGATTACATTTCGTTAAATGTTCAACACAAATGAATTTATAAATGTCTGCTAGCGCTTGTTTCAGTCATTTGATATGTTGAATTTTTTTATTGGCTTCATATCGTATGTTATCTTTTGCTATCGGCATTGAATGAAATATTTTAAAACAATATCAAACATTTTTAAAAATGACAGATTTATCACATTAAATAAAAAGTTGCTCAAACAAAGACACTGAAAGTATTGAACAGCAATGTATTTAAAGAAATTAGTTAATGCTAAAGCATAATAGTAAACTTTATTAGCAATAAATTGCCAACGCTATTTCTTTTTATAAAAATTCGTTCAAGCACCATATTCAATAAATTGTTGGGTCTTAAGTCTCATAAACACAAGCTGTCGCTTAAAGAAAACAAAACATATCTACCTCTGTTTTCTGTGCTTTCCCTCGATTCACATTCTGAAACCGATTTATAACAGTTAGGCCATAAAGATGGATGTTTAAGATATTTCTATAGTATACAATTTAACACTAATTGTGTGTATTGATCGACAATTGAACTTTGACTGATTACAATAAACGAGTCACATGTATTGAACTACATGTAGACATGGATGTATATAGTTTGTTATATGCATTCATGAAATACAAGACTGAACTTAGTACGAACAGTAATTATAATTTTCTAATTAATCCGTTAAATGTTACTCAAACAATGCAAAGTAGTATTGTATTATTTTCCTGTAGCGATCATAATTTCTGTTTCATGTGTTTATTCAGAGTACTTGCTACGGTAATATTCACAATCAGGTGAACAGACAACATCGTTTAAAAGTTATGTAGATTGTTTAATAATGGTTTTTTTCTTCCTTTCTCAGTGACTCACGACTGTTATTTTAATTTTTTGTTCAATGGCTGCATATTTCATTTCACTTATTTTTAACAAATACGAGAATATTTTTAAAGGAGCTGAATTCTAAAAAAAAATGTGAAGATATTTCCATGCACTTAGAAAAAATCTTCAAATTAATTATTGTTTGTCACGTAACAACCCCTGACATATATGTCAAACCGACATACATAACGCAAGTACTTATAAATAGATACCTCATGTCAATGCATGAAAGATTAAGTATTGAGTAATATATACACCATCCTTCGTTATTTGGGAAAATTAAAGATTACCCTATTAATAACAGATTTTGCTTAAATTTTTGTATATGTACGCAATTGAACAGTGTGTCTATATGTGGAGTTAAAATTGAGGTGTGCCTCAAAATATCAAAAATATTTTTTACATTCATAAACAGTTAAGTTGTACAACCAATGCATATAAACACACACTGCGCACATTAAACTTTAGGTTCGCAGTATTGCAAGTCGGTAAAATATATTTGATATGTAGTCATTTATAAATAGCTTCTAACGAAAACAATTGTGAAAAGTCTCAGAGATTAAGTAATATAACAAAACCAGAGGCTTAAAAGAGCCGGTGTCCTTCAACTTAGGCCGTGTTCACACCAAACGCCGTGTAGAGTAAACATGTTTACAATTAGTTTAGTGAAGTGTGCACTGGTTTCACATTACATTTGTTCACATCTATACACATTGTTTAGCTACCTGTACATAAGATTTGTTCTCACTGGTAAACTATGTGTCATTTAAATGTTCATTACGTAGAACTGAATTCAAAATTTTGGAACAATTTTTCTAGCGGTAAGGGAACAACCATTTGACTTCAAAAGGGTGGATGGGGTGGGAATGGAAATATTCCGATCCCCAATTTGATAAAAAAAAAAAATGATCATACAGATGATAAAAGAAATATTCTGAATCAAAGAGTTTCCCCATACATTATAGTGTTAAATATTGAAAAAAAATGTATTTGATCACCAGCATCGAAAAAAAAGGAATAAAAACGTACGCGCGAAAAAAAAATCTTACTCAGATAAAAAAAAATTAACCCTCCCCCTTTTTAAGTTAAGTGGTTACTACTTTATGAAAGCCATTTTTATAATTTGCAGTAGTTTGAATATACTAGAGATGTCTCGATTACGCAGTAGAAAACGTTAGCTGCAGCAGCGTGCTTACAGCCGAAAAAAAGGATTGAGTTATTAGGGATCTCTAAATTTTTATCTTTTCTGTTTGTTTCAAATGGTATTTCTTCTCCAAGGAGTATTTGGTAAAAGAATAGGGTCACGTTTTTTTAAATTTATTTTAAGTGTTATTTAACGGATTTGAGATACTAGACAAACATATCATTTACCCCACACTTTTTTTAGTCATGCATTTATGCGTGAATCGTTGTTTGAGTAAAGACCAGTGGCAAATATTTCTATGTACGTCAAGTCGATTCGGGAAGACCTTTTCAAATGAATTAGGCAGCAACTATTTACTTCATTTTTTAGGGAGGGAAAAGGGGGGGGGGGGTAGAGGGGCGTGGGCTATTGATTTTTCCAGGACAAATTTTGGTGACAAGTCGAAATCAATTTTAGCATTATATATATATATAGTGGCAGCTGAGGGTGAAACAAACAAATTTTTTTTCAGGGCCAAAAACTGGAAACATTTTTTGTTTCCAAAACAAAATCCATAGCTCACCCCCACCCCCTTGCCTTTATGTTTTATACTCAACTATAATAGCCCCACCCCCATGCCTTTATGTTTTATACTCAACTATAATAGCCCCCCCCCCCCCATGCCTTTATGTTTTATACTCAACTATAATAGCCCCCCTTCCCGAAAATCAATTGGTTCCTGCCTTATGGGTTCGGCAATGATGCTGCTTTGAGTCTTAATCAGGAGTTAATAAAGTACGCGAATTTGTTTTTAACAAAAAAAATCTGTAAAATTTAGACAACAATTTCTGTAAAGAACTATACTAATAATTATCAAAAATATCAATTTTACTCAAAAATAGTTTCCTCCTTAAATATATACACGGTAAAACTAATGTCCTAAATGCCTAGTTTTGTGTACACTTAACCTACACAAGGCCTACATTGACTATCGACTGTGTGTAGATAAAACATGATTTAAACTACATGTAAACATTGAGTTTTATCAATGGGAACGCAATTGTGTTTAGTTTACGTGTGAGTTACACTAAAACAACACCGAATTTAGGTCAATGTGAACACGGCCTTAGTCTATTATCA
>CM034362.1:57287701-57327653 GCA_019925275.1 Mytilus edulis
TCGTGTAGAGTTTTATAATGACAAACTAAAAATACATAGTTAAAGGCCATTGAATGCATATTTATAACATTTGATTTATAGTAAACCAGTTATATAAACCTAGAATATGTTTTCTTGCATATCGATATATATATATATATTTTGTCCTTTTTAGATACATACTTCTCCACATTTTAAAGTTTCAAATACATTTTTGTCTAAAAAGCTTTTAGGAAATACTGGAAAATACTGAAATAAGAAATCATAAACATGTTTAACCTGCCGCATTTTTGCGCCTGTCCCAAGTCAGGAGCCTCTGGCCTTTGTTAGTCTTGTATTTTTTTTAATTTTAGTTTCTTGTGTACAATTCGGAAATTAGTATGGCGTTCATTATCATTGAACTAGTATATATTTGTTTAGGGCCAGCTGAAGGACGTCTCCGGGTGCGGGAATGTCTTGCTACATTGAAGACCTGTTAGTGACCTTCTGCTGTTGTTTTTTTCTATGGTCGGGTTGTTGTCTCTTTGACACATTCCCCATTTCCATTCTCAATTTTAAGATAACACTCTGTATATATATAGAAAAAAACAGTAGGGCTTCCCGATGCATGTCAATAAATTAAATAGAAAGGGGAACGGAGAATGCATCAAAGAGACAACAAACTGACCAAAGGGCAGACCAAGGTCACCAATGGGTCTTCAACCCAGCCATAAAATTTGACAATTGCAGGCGGTATTCAGCTGGTCGAAAAAAAAATTCTAGCTCAGCGAAAATGGACGTCACAATGAACTCCGAAAAATATAATTGAACCATATTAAAATGAAATATACAATACTAACAAAGAACAGAAGTTCCTGACTTAACACCGGTGTAACAATGAAGTGGGTTATACATGTACTTGTTTTGTGAGATCCCAACCCTCTGCTCTGCATCTAGCTAATATGGACTAAACAAACACACAGCATGATACGCACATTTAAACTCAGTTTAAAAGAAGCATGAGTCCGATATTTAAGAAGCTAAACAGTATAATAATAATCAACATTAATGAACAGATGACTACGAGCAGTTACTGAATTGCCAGTTATTTGTTATTATTTGTAGAAGTCATATTGAATTTTAAACAAACAGAAATAGAGTGTCGAAGACGTGAACATCTAACAGATTGTCATACCGTGGAGTTCGAGAGCGTCCTACGTATTGTAAAAGGTTAAAAAATTATTGTTGAATAACCTTAGTGACTTGTTATTTGGTTTACAAATGCACAAATATTCTCATAACTTTTTACAAATAAGGTTTTGAAAAATAAAACACAAAAAATTATATTTGCACTCGTGGTATTTACATGTAGTTGATTTTTTATCCGATTGACTCTAAAACGGTCACTGAATATTTTTGATGCAAAGCAATAATTCCTTACAGTGATGGAGTCATTTTTTTAGCTCACCTGGTTCGAAGGGCCAAGTGAGCTTTTCTTATTACTTGACGTCCGTCGTCTGTCGTCGTTAACTTTTACAAAAATCTCCTCCTCTGAAACTACTGGGTCAAATTTAAACAAACTTGGCTACACTCATCATTTGAGTATCTAGTTTAAAGTTGTGTCCAGTGACCCGGCAAACCAACCAAGATGACCGCCGTGGCTAACCATAGAACATAGAGATAACATGTAGATTTTGACTTATATCTCTGAAACCAAAGCATTTAGAGCAAATCTGACATGGGGTGAAATTGTCAATCAGGTCAGGATCTATCGGCCCTGACATTTTTTGATGAATTGGACAACCAGTTGTTATGTTGCTGCCCCTGAATTGGAAACTTTAAGGACATTATGCCGTTTTTTGGTAATTATGTTGAAGATTATTATGGACAGAGATAAACTGTACACAGCAATAATGTTCAGCAAAGTAAGATCTACAAAAAAGTCAACATGATAAAAACTGTCAGTTGACCCCTTTATCGTCAATTTTTAACAATTTTTTGTATTTTTTTTTTATCTTTTTCAAAAATCTTCTGCTCTGAAACTACTAAGACAAATTTGAACAAACTTGTCTACAATCATTTTTGGGATATTTAGTTTTAAAAATGTGTCAGATGATTCCACCCGCGACCCAAGATGGCCAACATGGCATTAAATAGTACATAGGGTAAAATGAAGTTTTTGGCTCCTATCTCTCAAAGCTAAGCATTTAGAGCAAATCTGACAGAATGAAATTGTGCATTTGTTCTAGATTTATCTGCCCTGTCAGACAGTTGTTTGGTTACTGCCACTGGATTGGTAATTTAAAAAAAAATCCAGCTTTTGGTTATTATCTTGAATATTACTATAGATAGAGATAAACTATAAACAGCAATAATATACAGCAAAGTAATACCTGAAAAAACGTCAACATGACCAAAATGGTCAATCGACCCCTTGAGAAGCTATTGCCCTTTATAGTAAATGTTTAATAATTTCATAAATTTTGGGAATTTTTTACAACATATTTTCTACTGTAACTACTGGGCCAAGTACATTATAGATAGAGATAGTTGTAAGCAGCAAAATTGTTCAGTAAAGTAAGATCTACAAACCCATCACCATCACCAACACATAATTTTGTCATGAATTCATCTGTGTCCTTTTCTTAATATGCACATAGAACAAGGTGAGCGACAGAGGCTCTTTAGACCTCTAGTTTTAATTGTGAAGCAATGTTTTATCTCAATTTTGATTTTGATCTTTGACCTTTGACCTTGACCTAATTTTCATTTTTTGGACAAAGGTCAAAGGACCTCAAATCAAAAGATCCTAGGTCTCTCTGGTAAGCTCTACGTATCACTAGCCTAGGGTAGTATGAATGTTCATGAGTTTTATGAAGCAACGCGGGATACGAGATCACGTCATTGGCGCGATTATCTCATAGAACTTGCAGATAGTGGAAAACAAACAAATATCAGAAGTTCTTGAATAATACCCAAGATGTAGGACATATATCACTGAAACAGAGACAATAGAAAAATTAGAAAATCAGTACTTTGAATACTGAATTAGCTATAGACATTGTACAGAGACCGCATATATGCACTCAAATGGCGATTATAAAAAAAAAAGGGGGAGGTACATGCATTTGAGGGCTATTCTTTTTGTGACACATGAAAACATAAAGAAGAGCTATATTAAATGAGCAACAGTAACATGCAGAAATTTTCATACTGGGAGGGGGGGATAGCTCCAGTCCATGTCAATCGTCTACCTCCATTTAAAAAAACGTATTCCTCTGGCACTAGTGCAGACCATTTATTTGTCTGATCCGTAATCCAGTCCCTATGCTCCAGTCATGTTTGGTTGATTCCCATTATAGACCACCAAATTGTCCCCACTAGAGGGGTGACCAATGCACCCTGCTCGCCCCCTAAATCAGTGTTAGAGGCACATAATTTATACACTTGTATCTTTATCTCAGAATAAACTAATTTAGAACTAAACCTTATCCTTAGCCTAACTCAGTAACTGATTAGACTAATAATTATGAGGTCTAGAAAGGCTACTGCTACTAATGATCCAATCATAAACATATGATAAAGGGGATGGGGGCTAGGGTGTGTCTTTTTCTGTAGAGGACAATGATCACAAAGTTTCAGAAATATATGTTTCATGACTTATGTTGGCAAAATGTGTTTTCATGTAATTGTATGTTTTATATAGTCCATCATGGCTTAAATAAGTGTTACACTATTTACTAAAAGCTTGCATTTCCTCAATGACAATAACATTAGATACTAGTAACTTAATTCTTCCAAAAATTTTAAGAACGATGCCTAATAATTTTGGGTAATACTCCTCCCTCTCGTTTTATAGCATGCAAAGACTAAAACAATGACATGTTCCTATATCTAACTAAAGACTAAAACAATGTCTACATGCCTACTCTGTAAAAGCAAGAGCGAGCTGGAATAGTTTTCATTGATCCACGCTTCATTATCAATATCTTTGGATCTACTCTTCAACATATTTTGACTTATGTAAATTTATAACTCAAATTTTTTTTATAAACTATAAGATCATTACATGAGGCGAATGTCATTTTGTATTTAAAATATACATCCTCTACTTTGAAAGCATGGATTTGTGTCTTTTGGATGTTGTCTGCTCCATGGGCTGGTTGTTGTCTTTTAGGCACATACCCTATTTCCATTACCAATTGTATTTGTAGACACATCTGTCCTGGCTATCCTCTTATGTCTTTTAGTGTCAACTAAAATAAAATAATTTTACTTTTGCCTTCAAAGTGGACACTAACAATTATAATTCATCAAATATGTCCATAGATAGTCATAAGAGGATCATACAACTTGTCTTATTATTAATAAGATATAACTTATGACAATTCTTAGGAATGATTTGTAATACCGACCCCTGGACATTAACTGTATCAAAAAAGGACAAAACACACTAACATGAAGGAATAATAAAAAACAAGTTATGAAAATATTATTGAGGTCAATAACATCTGTTGCGATAATAGAAACAGAAAGCTAGAATCTGTTAAGATTAATGTTGTCAACGGTTATACCGAATACCAAAAACGCTAACCGGTTAACAGGACTTTTTTCAAATTTAATAGATTTGATATAAAATGAGTGTGTTATTTTGAAAATTGTCATCGTGGTCATTAATTTGACGGATCAATTGTCCAGTATATTGATTGGGATTGTTAATAAAAAAATATAAAATTGATTAGAACTTGTCTCTCAGCTCGGGGCAATATCTTAAGGAAACATAATTAGTTTCATGTTTTTTCAACAGTAATTTTTAATCAGTAATACGATTAAATTTTATGATTTACTATATTATTTCATTTTTGATCTTATATTGTGTTGATCTACATCTGAATGTGCAATCTCTGTAATGCAAGTCTTTGTCATACTTTAAACTAAATGCTAACTCAAAAACTGTAAAAAGCAAACTAACATGATTGTAATCAATGTATACTTGATGGTACGAATATCAGGATTAATCAATTTTAATTGAAACACCTCACATTATTTTCGGAGACAACAAGACAAAATGGAAGAATCATCGGTTTCAGACATATTCAATTCAACGAGATCAAGACGGTTTTTTTTTTTAGTGTTCAATTTGAAGTTAGTACAAGCACCATAGTTGATACCGTGTATTTGATTATTAAAAGTCCAACTTGACAAGCATCTTCACAGACAAGACTTATAAAACCAAAGGCCAAACTTCAATTCATCGTATCATAAAAACGTAAATGGATGACTAGGATGGAATGAAGTCACATTGACACTCATACCACATCTTCTTATATCGATGTGTAGGGTACTATTGATAAGGCCTTTAAACAATAACTTCCGGTTAACCGGTTAATGGGTCGATCGGTTATACGAGTAACCGGTTAGGCAAAATTGTACTATTTGACAACACTAGTTAAGATACATGTATGTCTTGCCTTATAGGTTTAGATACTCATCGAGTCCTTAACCTGCTTCGTCAGACAGAAAATATGGCATCAGCAAGATGTCTTTTCAGTGGTAGAGTGAAACCAGTAACTGCTAGCCAATTGAGGAGACTACTTAAATTTAAGTATGCAGAGGGTAATTCTAAAATTGACCAGAAAGTCACTGGCCAAGGTTTCCTGACATTTATCCAGGCTACTAAAGGTTGGTTTATTAAAAAAAAACATTCTTAGTTGGCAAAAAAAGGCAACAGCAGTTTACCGCTGTTCGCAATTCGTAAATCGATTGAGAGAGAAAACAAGTTGGGGTTTCAAACTTAAACTGAAGGAAACACATCAGATATAAGAGGAGAACTTCAACACAACAGAAACACAACAATAAAATTTAATACAAACAGAAAGGAACTATAATATAACAATGGCCATGTTCATGACTTGGTAAAGAACATTTAAAGAATAAAATGGTGGGTTGAACCTGTTTTTGTGCCTACCCAAACCTCCCGCTTTTATGGCAATGTTGAATATAACATTGACATGACAGAATAACATGACAGGACTTCAATACAAATAAATAGGAGAACATATAGGACAGAGAAACACACAAATAATTGCTATCAAAAGGTTACCACTAAGGACGTAATCTCTTATTTTTACCAAAAACATTATAAGAAAAACAAATGATATGTTATTATACCTACTACAAATGAAATTTATGTTTCAAGTATATGTTCAAGAATTCATCTTAATATATCTCTCCTTCCAACTGTTTAGTGTATACAATTACTAATAGCTATTTTAGATATGAATTGTGATTCTACTGATGGTCCAGTGTTATACAATTGTTTATACAGAACACCGACAAGTTTTACACCCATTTGTATTTTTGAAATAGACTCATATCGTGAACATCATGAACATGAAGTATACGTACTTAAAAAATTAAATGCTATCAATACGAAAAACGCTTATCACAAACACGTCAAGAATGTTAAGCTTGCCAAACAGCACAGAACCTATCTAATCAACATCTTGTGTAAAGAAAGTACAATATTGTCACTTTATTTTAGTATTTTCTATAAAAATAAAAACGGAATACCTTAGTACGACTTACATCATTTGAAGCATGCAAAAATAAATTTTTGCATCAATATTTTTTGTTGAAGTAAAATTTGAATTACAATCATAATGTTTAAAATTTGTCTTTTTTTACTAGGAACTGCAAGTATCATTAATGGGATCAATTTACAACCGAAAGACGTTCTGATGTGGTTGACTGGATCTACAATTATGCCAGCCATTGGTTTTCATAAACCTATTGACGTTGAATTTTCTCGTAAAACAACGTTTGTTAATACCTGCGCTCTGGTTCTAAGATTGAAGACGCAACCTCATCTTCCCCCTGCAGATGCTGTGTCATATTATACAGAACTCATAATCAATAGTCAAACTTTCACGAAAGGATAACAACTTAAAATAATTTTGCATTACCATCACCAGTACAGGAACCACAAGCGGTCCAAAATGAGCAAAGATGAAGGGGTAATACCACCATTGATTTTCCTCTTTAGGCTTTGTTTAAATTCACTTTTTTTTTAAATGTGTAGAAATGATCTTTGTTTAAAATGAATTAAGTTTTATCCTTTTCAGTACTATAGAACAAAATCACATAACCTTTCATTGCATATTAAAAATTAAGCATCACAATTGTACCAGCAGTAGATTGCCATAAACCTATTGGTGTAGACTTGTTTTAAAATCTTTTGTAAATACCTGTGCAATGGTCCTAAAACTGAAGACGCAACCTAATATATCCCCAGCAGTTGCTGTGTCACATAATAATCAGCTAATAATTAACAGTCCAACCTTTACGAAAGGATGATGGAGAAAATGTTTATGTACATGTACATTAAGAAAATTGAATACTGATTTAGTTCCTCAATTTAAGATTATAGACTCTTTTCTAAAATAAAAATTTATACCCTAACATGTATCTCCCAATTGAAATATTTTGTTACGGAACATGAGAAAACATTTCGACTAAAGTAAAGATTTCCAGGACTTATACCGACAAGAATGCAAAACCAGGATACATGTAGGTGCTACTGTATTTCAAATAAGAAAGAAAAGAGTAGAGCTTCAGAACCTTCCTACATTATGTTTAAGCTTCATATTTTAAGAAATGCTTATCTAACTACTAAGAATTAAAAGGCAATTTAAATACAAACCAAATTAAGCTGACTACAATACTGTTAATTCAGAAATTAATACGCATATTTTTTAAAGCTTTTTTTGAAAAAATATCAAAATAATTGAGATCAATTATTCAGATATCACACAAATCTGCAAAGTTTCAGAAATAAAAAGGCGGGTTCTAATTAATGCGATTTTTTTCATTTCACAGCAATCTCTAGATTTACAAAATTTAGCGTCAAAAATCCCTTTAAATATTTGTATGTAACAACGTCTAAAGCTTTAAAAAATATTCGAAGTGACAATAGAGCATATTTAACAAAATAAGACGACAAATAATTCTTCCAAGTACGAAAGTTGTTTATTGAATGATCTCTGAGTATTGATTCGTTGTGAATAGACTACTAGGTTATATCCCACGTCCTGACATCAAATCTTACCATAATTATATATTTCAAGATGTTTCAGAACTTAAGAATGAATGTGACAAAGACCCGTTAGTCCTGATATGTTCGTCTCATTATATCCTTTCTTTCCACTGATTTTTAGGACACATCTGCCTGGGTTTAATCTCTCATTCGCTTTTTGGTGACGATTTTTTCTCTCTCTATCAACCTATATAGATATTCAATAACGCTATATCAACCTACCAGTAGCATGACAAAAAACTCGACGAAAGTACAAACAACTATTTTTAACAATGACATTTAAACTAGAGACTGAACACTACGAACCGCGTCAAAACTGGAAATAAGCTAACGTGCTTAGATTACTGATTAGTTCCCTGATGCATGTAAAGCACCCATTGTGTTACATTTTTATTGAGAATGTAAGTGGCTCCTGACTGGGATATGCACAAAATAAGATGGGGTTTGACACTTTTTGTGATATCTCAACACTTTCTCTAAACCTCTTTTATATGCAGAATAAATAAACATACAGTTATACGCACACTATAACTCAGTTTAAAAGAAATCCGATGTCAGATGAGGTAACAAATAAAACTAAGAAAACAAATTAATGATACATAAGATATCTGAGGACAACTATCAGTTACTGACATGACAGTTGCATACCTCTATTATATTGATTGAAAGATTTTGACTTCAACATATGAAAATTAAGCACAACGCCTCCCGTTAAGGGTTGAGTATCATTCCATGAAAAGATTTATGTGCAAAACATTACCCATAGCATGCCATCAACTGGTTTGAGAATAAATGCGTATTATTCCGATGCACAGATCGATATTCATTTCAAAAAATGTCACCTTCAATTACCTAACAACAGTATCGTAACTATAGCATTGTATAGTTCTTCTGAACCTTTAAGGTGAATGCATACATTTTTTAGCCTTATATAGCATATTACCACAATTTCATCAAACATAATTAATTCATAGGTTAGTTAGGACGATACTAAAGATCTTTATAAGATACTTCTAAAAAGTTTAAATCACAAAAATACTGAACTCATAGGAAAATCTAATCGGAAAGTTCATAATCATATGGCAAAATCAAAAGATAAAACACATCAAAAACGAATGGACAAGAACTCTCATATTCCTGACTTGGTACAGGCAATTTCAAATGTAGAAATTTGCGGATTAATCCTGGTTTTAAAGCGCTAACCCTCTAACTTTGATGACAGTCTCATCAAATTCCGATATATTTACAATGATGCGTGAACACAACAGACATAACAAATAAAATAGTCAAAATACGGGTACAGCAGTCATCATCGTGTGACAATTTTAAAAGGAACAATTTAACAGAGCACATACACATCTATCTACAATCACATTCATTGATTGACATATTTTTGTCGTTCAATGTATACACAAACAATTCTAAAATTTCACATGGGCAATTTTACGTACAGGGTTAAAACATCAAAAGTATGTAAGAATTAATTTCAGAAATAGACCAAGATTTAAAATAGTCCAAACGTTATATAGAATTTATAAGAATCCATAAATAGTTCATTCCACTGCGCGATTGAATAGTTTTGACGTTTGTGGGTCAACGTATTTTCTAATCATAATAGAAATATATCATAATGACATATAATAGAACAATACCATACTGACGGGATCTTTTAAAGTATAGAGTCACGTTATAAGAACCAAAGAAACATAAAAAGTCGCAAATACAAAACACACCAGCTAAGAAGGAAAGATAATACAAACACATTGACGGGATGTTTAAGTACCGAGCCACGCCAAACGGATATCACATAAAACAATCCAACAGTAAAATTAATATTAATAATAGAACAAAAACATTTGAAAAAACAATATAACACGTTAAGATGATAAACAACATCAGTACGTAGAATCTATACATCAAGACCATCACGTATTTTTTGTGAAGTGAATACGGAATATTTATCAACAAGATCTTGGTACCTTCCGATGAGCTCTTTTAGGAAAAGGACGAGACGTTCTTTGACATACTCCTGGTTCATCAATTTTCTACTCAGACACTGATGACGTTTTACAAAGTCTGAGTAGGAGCTGCAAGCAGGTGTTTAATAAATCTAAATGGCTTATCTTGAATTATTTTCAATATGTCAAGGTCGTTTAAAATGTACGTTTTAATAACAAAAGATTACACAGTTAAGTTGTGTCGTGTGTACTATTGCTGCAAGCAGGTGTTTAATAAATCTAAATGGCTTATCTTGAATTATTTTCAATATGTCAAGGTCGTTTAAAATGTACGTTTTAATAACAAAAGATTACACAGTTATGTTGTGTCGTGTGTACTATTGTTTTTCTGTTTGTCTTTTTTATTTTTAGCCATGGCGTTGTCAGTTTGTTTTAGATTTATGAGTTTGACTGTCCCTTTGGTATCTTTCGTCCCTCTTTTAAGTCAGTGAACATAGTTCATTCAGCTACGAGTGCATTTAGTTTAAAGAAGACAGGTCAGGTGAATTATTTGATTTTATTTGGTTACAAACGTAAAACCGATTTACTTCGTTGCCGACATGATGTACTCAAACATACCACATCTATCCATTAACTCCAATGAGTTATTGAATGGCTGAATAAATAAATAAATTATTTATTGAATTAATTAATGAACAAATAATAGAATAAATGAATGAACAAATGAATGAATGAATGAATGAATGAATGAATGAATGAATGAATGAATGAATGAATGAATGAATGAATGAATGAATGAATGAATAAATAAATAAATAAATAAATAAATGAATTAATGAATGAATGAATGATTGAATGAATGAATGAATGAATGAATGAATGAATGAATAAATTATTGTATGAAATGATGAATAAATGAATAAATGAATAAATAGAATGAATGAATGAATAAATGAATGATGAACGAATTATTGTATGAAATAATGAATTAATGAATAAATGAATAAATGAATGATTGAATGAATGAATGAATGAATGAATGAATGAATAAATAAATTATTGTATGAAATAATGAATAAATGAATAAATAGAATGAATGAATGAATGAATGAATGAATGCATGAATGAATGAATGATTGAATGAATGAATGAATGAATGAATGAATGAATGAATGAATTAATTAATTAATTAATTAATTAATTAATGAATTAATGAATGAATGAATGAATGAATGAACGAATTATTGCATGAAATAATGAATAAATTAATAAATTAATAAATTAATTAATTAATAAATGAATGAATAGAATGAATGATTGAATGAATGAATGAATGAATGAATGAATGAATGAATGAATTATTGTATGAAATAATGAATAAATGAATAAATGAATGAATGAATGAATAAATGAATGAATTAATGAATGAGTTAATGAACAAATAAATGAATAAATGAATGAACAAATGAATGAAGGAATGAATGAATAAATGAATGAACAAATGAATGAATGAATGAATGAATAAATGAATGAAAGAATGAATGAATGAATGAATGAATGAATGAATAAATGAATGAATGAATTATTGTATGAAATAATGAATACATGAATAAATGATAAAATAGAATGAATGAATGAATGAATGAATGAATGAATTATTGTATGAAATAATTAATAAATGAATAAATGAATAAATAGAATGAATGAATAAATGAATGAATGAATGAATGAATGAATGAATGAATGAATGAATGAATGAATGAATGAATGAATGAATGAATGAATGAACGAATGAATGAACGAATGAATGAATTAATGAATGAATGTATGAATGAATGAATGTATGTATGAATGAATGAAAAAATAGATGAATGGACGGATGAACGAATCGGTATCCGATTTTAAAAAATCAATCCACAGTCGTTTTAAACTATTCAATAATAGAAACTTGCCAATATTTTACAGAAGTAGTAATTCGAAACAAATTAAAATATCATATATGAAAACCGTTACAAAAATATAGAATCGAAATGCTAGATAATTCAGATAGAACCTATCTAGAAGGGTAGATCACTTCGCAAAACTGGGGTTTTTTTTGTCAGTGTTCGGTTGATTTTCTTTAATTTCATGTAGTGTATGATATCATTATTGGTTTTATGAGTTCGTATTTCACTATATTATATAATATTCTGCTAATAAAATGTATAAAACTGAAGTATTATGTGTATTTTTTTTTTATTTCTTAATGTACATTTTTCAATGAAGCAATGAATAAAAAGAAAAAGCAAAAAATAATGTGAATGAATGTGTTTATATCTGAAAATGAAATTTATTTAGTATCTACCTTGTTTAAAGAAACGTTAAACAACAAAAAAGACTATATGCTTAATTAGTTTTAATCAATATGAAATTCTTTACCTAACAATCTAATAAATGATAAACTTATGAATTATGAAACCTAGGTTGTAGCTTAATAAAAGATCTGAAAACACCTTAACTGAAGATTTACAAATAAAATTTATAAAGTATTGTTCTTATAATATGTATTTAGCACATACTTACAACTTGTCGTCCAATCAAATTGCTTGAATATCCCTTCTAATTGTCAAAGTACATACTTTTCCCGTGTACTAAGTAACTACGAATGAATGACTACATGGGTAAGATTTCATTATATGGTAATCAAGATATTAGAACAAAAATTGCTACTGGCTATTTTGAAATAAATTCTGTGTTCCAAATTTAACTAAATAGTTTGTAATTAGTTTTCAAACATATTTTTAACATCATACTAAACAATCTTTCGACATAAGGTCTTTTTTACAATTAACAGTCTCTATCATTAAAATAAAGAGTAACAATTATGGTTCTTTATACCTTGATTAAAGTACAACTCCATCTAAAATTTGTAATCCTGTATCTTCTATGCAATTACTTTGTACACAAAAAGAGTCAACCATGAATCTTTTGAAGGGAAATTATTAATAGGGCCAATTTGATATATTTCGTTATTAATTGGTCTATTATTGCCTTATGTCCAGTGACAAATATTTCATGCATGTAAACTATCCACTAGACTACCTATGGTACATACCAGGGGAAGATCCAGCCATTTTTAAAAGGTGTTTCAACCCAGATATGGGAGGGGATCCAACTGTTTGTACTCATTCAAAAGCATTTTCAATATAGTTTCACTTTTTACGTGAAATTAAAAAAGGTTTTCAAGAATGTAAAGCTTCCACTGCAATTTAAGAATTGTCTGCTTTTGGTCAATTTATTTTGTCATCTTACCAAGTAAATAAGTACATGTAAAGTAAAACACCGCTTTATATCAATAAACATACTTACACAAGCAGCTACAATCTTTTCATTCTAAAGTCAAGGGCCTTTTGAAATCCCATTTTTGGAATGATATTAGTGCTTAAATTTACAAAACTACGTAAATGAGCTACATCTAGTCAACCAAAGTATGTCAATAGACTAATTACAGGATTACTCAAGTTAAAAATATGTGCTAAATTAGATAGTGTATAGAAAGGTATATAATATGAAACTAAGAGCTCGGGGCAAGCTCCTCACTCTAAGTTTCATATCATATACATTTTTATACACTTACCGACACGTAAAAGCGTACAAACAAAAAAAGGTAAATTCTCATATTTCAGCCATAAGTATCTTTATACAAACCTAAATGAATTTAAAACTAAGTAGTAAAGTAAAACTACAACATGTACAAAGTAAACATTTTTTGTTTGTTAGTAATTATTTGCATTTATCACATATTCATCAATACTAGTATATAAAGACACACATGTAAGAAAGTAAAAGCATTTTACAGACTACGCTCCTTATTCACTACATAAATTACTCACAAATAACGTGCTAGTTAAGAATTTACGTAAATAGTTTCAAATAGTTTTGAACAATCATTTCCTGTGTAGCAAGCATCAGCCATTCGTCTTCAACGCAATAAAAAATATATTGAATTTCAACCACCAACAAAAACAAATAGAACAGAAGTAACACTATCAAAAAAAGTATGAGAATTGCAGCCAGAAAATTTATGCATTTTACATCGCAATTTTTGCATTGCTGTTTTCTTTCTTGAATAAAAATCGGCCTTTGTTGTGGTATTGAAATGACAGCTAGGGATGACGGTTGAGTTACTTTGTTGTGCGTAGGAGGTGTTGTACAGGGCATTGCAAAGGCAATAAAATCATCACATCTACATGTACAGAATTCGAATTGAGGTGGTTCGAGATATAAAGGGCAACAACGTAGTAAACAACACAAACATTTTTTTTCACAGCTCAAGCATTCGCCACATTTACATTCAAACTGTGCTGGAACACAACCTAATATACAACATTTACAAGACTGTTTACAAGATACACACTGTGTACATGTACATTCAAAAGCTTCTGTGCCCTGGTCAGGGCAACATCTCAAAATGCAGCACTTAAAAGATTGTTCCAATGTTCTTTTCTTTCGTGCCCTGAAAAAATGAGGGTTTTTTCATTTAGGATTATTCTTCTCAACTTTACACAAAGTGGGAGGTTGTTCAATATCATTTCATATAAATTGTTGTTGTACAATTTTGTTAGATCTGGATTACGAGTAGGACATGGTGCTTGTAATTGTAAATATGATATTTATGATAAGGTCCACGATTATGGCTAAAAAAAGGCTTCATTTCAGTATCAACCATTAGTACCATTAGTATAAAATAACGACAAGATACTGAATGAATCGGTTTCTTGATATTGTTTTTCCCGATATTTTCAAACAATGTCCTCTTTATATGTGAAGAACTCTGAACCGAGATGATACCCTGAACCCTGAGGTCCGGTGGTTTGACGCTGAAGTTCGTTTTTGACCCCTTCAAAGTGCGATTGTGTCATTATAAAGCTATCTTGTCGACAGCTACGTCGAAGTGCGATGGTGGTAACGCTGAAGTGCAATGGTCTACGCAAAGTACATGTGTAAGCTTTCTATTTCGATGTAGAAGTCAATTTGTTTGTAAAATAAAATATATTTCCAGGTTTTTAAGATGATGAGGGCGTATCATGAAAATTTAAATAATTTTGGGAGGATTCGAGAATATGGTATAACTTAAACTTTTAAGATTATTTTTCGAGATTATTTTTCTTAAATTCTACAAAAGGTTCTTTTTATCGTATGATGAACCATGATATTCTCTTAATAAATACGTGTCCGCAGGCACATTCTTTGTATAATAATATTAAGGAAGCATGGTTTTCATAAGGGATACAAAGTAAAAATAAAATGGTGATTGAAACTTATGTTCACTTGTAAGAAATTAATGATGACGATCTCTCATTTAGCATGTAACTATAATAAAGGACAACAATAGACAAAAATGGACGAATCCTTTAATATTTACTTTAAGAATATATACTATCTAAAATATTTATTGCATGTCTTTGTATTTCAAACTAGCAATCAAACGTCAAAAACAACATCGCACATCAGCGAACAGACCATGAAACGTAGGCGTAGATCATCGCACTTTGAACAGCGTTCCCAGTCCTACCTATATGTTTTCATGAAATTAACAGTCTGCATGATGGTTGACACTAGATTTAGATGAATTTCAGAAGTTTGGTTGGATTTTTTACTTTTTTAAGTTGTGTGTTAGTAACAAAATAAAAAAAAGTAGATCGTTGCTTACAATACTTTGGTATATACGTCAATGCCAAATACTATTACTATTACTTTTCTTTTGAACTTACTCCTTATCGTCACATGTGTAACGTACACTTGTCACAAGTATGACATTTTGAAATGTTAAAAATATTGTTTTTCATGAATGAAATATCAAAATAATTACCCATTTCGATCACCAACTTTCAAATCACAAACATCACAATCACAGTCACAATTCTTGGCGATGAGGTAAACCAGTATGCAGGGTGACAACGGAATTAGTAAGACAAGAAACGGTAACAGTATGATCTTTAGGCATGTTTTGATGTATTCACTGCATGATCTGCAACAATCTCTTTCTCTTTTAACGATCTGTAGTGGACTTCCAGTTCTAATGGGAGGTCTTGGTACAGGCCTAGGGCATTGACGAATTGGATTTTTCCGATACACAGTACAACATTTGCAACTTGTGAAAAATCGCCATGATATCTTAGAAAAGGAAAATAGTCCGTTTAGGGCAATTGATAAGTCAGTTAAATTTATAGTACAGTCCAATGTACAAACATCATAAAATCCCATGATTAACATTATCTGGGAAGTTTCAATGAAAAGTAAAAACACGAACGTTTCTACATATTCGAGGTTAATCTTTGTATCTTTCGGATTACCTTTTATTTCGTTATAGAGTTAGTATATAATATGTAAAATCTGAACGACCGATAAAACGTTGCTACTCTGGTAAAAGTAAGGAAAATAAATTGTATAGTTTTACCAGTTCCTTCGCATTCGATAGTAAACTCTACATCTGTTACGCTTCGTTCTGCAGCTATTGTATAGTTTCCTGTTTTGTTCATTTCAGAATATTCCATCCAATCTAACACCAGATCGAGGATAATAACCACAATAGAAATTATATGTTTTGCCAGGTTAAACATCCTGCGTCTTTCAAAACGAGGCTTCTTCTTCGATTCATCATTTTCTTCTGCCGTTTATGTATTAATCGGTGATTCTTCATGTTCTTGGACTACGTTTTCTGGTATATGCCTACGTTTTAGAAAATTAGAGTGTCCTAATGACTCTGCTGATGAAATAACTGATGTAGTGTGTGCTTCTTGTGTCACCTCTGATGTTCCCCTTGTTTTAAGATCTGTTGTCTGCAGATTTTTGACTTCAGGTGTACTCCTTATCTCTAGATCTGTTGTCTCTATTTTCGTCAATGAATCTGAATTACAAGATTCTGGTGCAATGCTTATCACTAAAGCCGTTGTGTTTGATGTACTTTTGTTTCTGTATCTTTTCTCTCTAAAGTTGGCATTTTTTCGCTATCTGGAACTGGATTATATTTATTAATTTGATTAATTTCAGAAAAGCAGTCGGCTAATTTCAAGTCATAATTGTCAACGGTCTCTATCGACTGTCTTCTCTATCAACAGTGTCCTGCTCTAGCGTAGTGCCCGTCTTATCCATCCCCTTGTCCATTGTTTCTTTATTCTGTATTTTTTAATTGTTATTAACTAATAATCTGTCTTTGTCTGTGTTATTTTCTGTTATTAACCAATAATCTGTCTTTAAATCTTGATTTGCAGAGGAGTTCACTTCCTTACGTCAATTGTCCTTCTAAAGAAAGGGGTACATCCTGCTTATAATTCATAAATATGTATGTACATATCTTCTTTTACGTTATAAATTACAGCAAAAAAACTATTCTTTTCTTTTCGATGTCTGTAGATGTGAGATTAAGGTGTGCTATGAAATTTTGAATTAGGCTACCTAAAATTAAATACGACAAAAATTATTGCTTTGTAGTATTTCAAGTGTGATCAACAATAGCGTATTGTTTGTCGTACACAATCTTCGTTATACTAATATGAACTTGTGATATAATTTGTGTGATAAAGATACTTATTTGCATCTGTTTGAAGTAGGTTCACTTACCCTGAAGACTGAGAAGTTTAAATAGTTCAGGTACAGAGATTAAAATGAAATTAAGAATGAAAATAAGGAATATGGCAAAGAGACATCAACCCGACCAAATAGCAGTCAACGGCCGAAAGCTAACAAAAGGTCTTCAACGCAGCTAGCAAAGCCGCACGCAGAGGAACGCTTCCGTTGGTCCCTCAATAAATATGTGTACTAGTTCAGTGAAAATTGGACGCCCCACCAAACATGTTTTTGAGATCTCAACCCACCCCCCCCCCCCCCTATATATGTAGTCAATGTTAAATACAGAAACCTACACATTCAAACTGATTTTAAAAGAAGTTAGATTCTAAAGTCAGAAAAGATGTCAAAAGAAACCAAGTAAAAATGATACATAAAGTAACACAGGACTACAAGCAGCTACTAACATGGCAGCTACAAAACTCAACAATGTTTCACTTGTTTTAGAACAAATGTGTTTATCTTTAATGCAAAGACTCTATGAAATACTAAATATCAATATCAATTATGCTATCCTTTGTGAACTGACAACAGCTTCATAACTGCCTCCATTTTGAATTAGACTGTTTAAATCTCTTAATTCTCTTCGTCATTTACTTGCATTGCAAGTTTGTTTTTTCGAAAGGTCTGTTGTTATATTCTTGGACTCCGGCTTCTTTTACTTTTAAAAAACACTAGTAGAAATGAAACAATCAACTGCGCTGAAAATGGTGTTAATCAAAAAGTTCTAATGACATTAATGTCAATCGAAATGAATGTAAAAAAATACGTTTTGAATTTTTCCACCTTTGATTTTAATTCTGAACAATTCTATATTGCACTCATTTTTCAACCTAGTATTTCTATATGGATATACTTGACAAGCACGTTTTAAATATACTTTAATCATAACGTCAACGCAGTTGAAATATGCTTTTGATCTTTATATTATTTCACAATTGTGAAATATAAGTATTTAAATGTAAGAATTTAAGGTTTTATCAAATTTTGATATACTTAATCCAAATGTTTACACATGATACAAACCATTCATCTTATATCTTTTAAACACAGTTATCTTTTTATCAATATCTAAGTTAGTCTTAAGATATTTTTTACCGTACACTTTTACACCGAAATCAAACATGGAGTCGTTGAAAAGACGTAAATTTCTATGAAGTGAGTTGAATACTTCCTGTTTCTTGTCAAGCAATATGGGTCAGATGATCATAGATAAACCAATCAAAAGTATGTTACTTATCACGTTCACACCCAAAAATCAAACATGAATTCGTGGAAAAGACGAAAACTTCTCTGTACTGTATTCTTAACTTCCTGTTACTGATCAATCAGTATTGGTCAGATGACCAGCTTAACCAATCACAATGTAAAGCGAATGTGATATCAGTTTTTATTTGACCCTGTGAATGTTGTACTTCTTCAAACTCTCTTCAATAAGCTGTATAGTCAAAAGTTAAACGTTCAAAAAGCGAAATAGACAGTTTATTCATTGGTTTTTTGCTATTTGTTTTCTCGTTTGGAATGTTTTACAATTGTCATTTTGGGCTTTTTTTTATCATTAAAGTAATTTGTGATCCGTTTTGTTCATTGTTGAAACCGTAGTGAAATCTACAGAAATTTACATTAGCGCCATTTCGATATCTGGTGGATTATTAGCAATCATGCCATGTTTTCATAATTTTTAATGAGACATATTTTTGACAGTCAAACTTAAGACAACAATTCTAAAAGAGGGGAACGGTGTTTTTACCGAGATTCGCTAATTTACCTTTTTTATAAATGTGTGATTTTTTAAACGACAAAAACGAAAGAAATAATAATACCCCTGAAGACCATATAAGCACACGTAACTTACAGTTTAGAAAAACTACCACATGTAGATTATCTAAGTGTTGATAAAATTTATAGTTGATCAGTAAATATAGCCTACCGTTTATCGTTTTTGAAATAAACGCGTTGTTGTGAAGATTAAAATATATTCGTCGAAACGTCATATAACTTCCATATTGAATGTCTTTTACAAACACGTTTGATAAGATTTTATTTGAATTAATCTAAAAGTATAGATAATATCGGATAAATTTAAAGTAGTTATATGTTCTTCATTTTTATTTAATAATTTGCTTTTTCAATTAGAATGGGATTATAAGAGAAAAATATATGTGTTATAGAGTTTTAAGATAGATTTATGATATATAGCCATCTTGAATTGTACAATCACAGTACAAAATCGGTCTAGTAATTGCACAAATCAGCAAATTTGGAAACAGAATTACACTTTAATAGTTAGACTGTTTATTGATATAAAGAAAACTTGTCAATGTATTGTATTATTCAAAATATTTAAACAAATATTAACCTCTTTGGTTTTTAAAATCATTTTTTTCAAATGAGCCATTTAAGGGAAGACAACTCTTTAAGTACAAAAATGTATACTGGGCTAATAGAGAAATTTGATGTTTTTACTTGAGGAAAACAAGTTCGGTGGCACCATGTTTTATTTTTATTTTCTTAAAACATATTATGAAACCTATCTTCTCACAATTTATTTCAAACTTCTATATCATAGAGGTTTTTTTATTCACTCTTTCATGAATAAACTAACCAAATTTATGCAATTTTCGATGACTCATAGCTTGAAAAATAGCACGGTGACCCATACTTTTTATTGAATTTTTGAAAAAAGCATAGTAAAATCTTCATTTTGGCAAAGTATAAGAAATTTCTGTCTCAAAAAACATTTACTTATGATCTACCTTAATTCATGTGACAAATGTCTGACACGCATTTAGAAACGACCAAAGAAAAACAACAATGTTGCTCATGTTTTCTCTGTTTTTCAATTACAAAAAAGACGCAATAACATTTCAAACGCTAGTAACTGTTTGATCATTCTTTGTTGAATCGTTTAATGCGACAATGTATATTCCCGACTTACATGAATGAAAGGTGGCTGAACGAATGAAAAGTATATTTTAAAGTGCAAAATTACCTAAAATTGATCTCAATGTGAAAGACAGAAATAATAATTTAAAAAAAAAACATTTATTCTTTTACCGTTAAATCCTGTTTCAGCGTTTGATTTTTTTCCCTCAAAATGTTTACTACTAATTTTATTTCAACGTATCGGGCGGAGCTTACGTTTCAATTTGCATAAGGACAGTCTATTCGAAGATGTGTGTGATAAGGGTGATTGTCGTTATATCATTGTTACTGATTTCTAAACACCCATCAGTGTTACCAAACATACATAAACAGAAAGAACTATGTGTACGATAAGGGATGACATAGTTTTAACTTATAACAGTTACATGCGCTAAAGCAGATTTTTTTGTAAAGTATTGGCTATTGTTTTATTCTGTTTGAAACTTTTTCTAATTGTGAACTTTTTTTAAACGTGTTTTTAAAAAATCAAATATATATATATATATAACAAATAAAATATTTAGACCCTATATGTTCTAGCTTTAATATGATCAATTCAATTTTCAACTTATCCCCATGCATCCCCCTAAAATCATTCGGAATATAATGAAAAGAAAAATGTTTTGCAAAACGTAATTAAATAACGACATATTCATATTTTGAAACTGATGTCATCATGCTTTTACACTCAATTTCACAAATTCCCAAAATGTGACAAATTCCACATGTTTTCAAACTTTGCTTTACATGAAAATTCATGTTTTTTTGTCGGTTTTTTTTTTGGCGAAATACACATATTCTAAGAGTTTACATATTTTAACCGGATGATCAATGAACGTTACTGCAAACTTCATTGTTGAGTTTATCCTAAAACTCCTGTCTATATATGGACTGGTATATGATGTGCGAACTAGTCAAACTCGGCCCAATCTAGTGAAATAAATCGAGTAACACATGTGTATAAATTTAGATGCAGAACGACAATAACACTGTAAAAATTATATCATGTATATCGTGCCTAGTATCCGAGAAATAAACACCTAATTAACTTTAAACAATTGTTCGTGGAAAAATTGTAGGTAAATCTATCTCTTGAATGTATATTAGTACTAGTTAACTGCTAGTAGTCTGTTGTTATTTATGTATTATTGTCATTTTGTTTATTTTCTTTGGTTACATCTTCTGACATCAGACTCGGACTTCTCTTGAACTGAATTTTAATGTGCGTATTGTTATGCGTTTACTTTTCTACATTGGTGAGAGGTATAGGGAGAGGGTTGAAATCTCACAAACATGTTTAACCCCGCCGCATGTTTGCGCCTGTCCCAAGTCAGGAGCCTCTGGCCTTTGTTAGTCTTGTATTATTTCAATTTTAGTTTCTTGTGTACAATTTGGAAATTAGTATGGCGTTCATTATCACTGAACTAGTATATATTTGTTTAGGGGCCAGATGAAGGACGCCTCCGGGTGCTGGAATTTCTCGCTACATTGAAGACCTGTTGGTGACCTTCTGCTGTTGTTTTTTTATTTGGTCGGGTTGTTGTCTCTTTGACACATTCCCCATTTCCATTCTCAATTTTATTATTTTATTCATGAATAGTTTTCTCAAAGATATTTATTAAATTAAAATCACATTGCACATGTTTAATTCTAGTATATCAAACTATAATGCCTATGAATCCTAGGTTCATTATAAAAGATATTTATTTTTTACAGTATTTAGATTTTAGAAATAGCAACTTTCTAAATATCAGAATTAAGGTTAAAATATACATTAACAAATCTTTTTACAAAATGAAGTATTGTTACGTCTTACCTTAAAAATTATATCTTGTTCATGCCTCTACTGTATTTGTTTTTAAAAACTAACTGTAAGACGTTGGTCTTTAAACAAATGTATCATTTCACTGTTTTGTAGAAAATAAGAACATTTCTCCGAAAATCATGAACTACTTCCTTTTACTACCCAATAATGTTTGACCATATTTTTGCTGAACTAATCAAATCGTTAACAATATGTACAATATAAATCTATTACTGATTTTTGTAAATTCGAAGTGATTCCAAGCTTAAGCTAGCTTAACGTAGAGTTATATATTTGAAACTTTTGAAATTTATGCACAAATTATTTGAAAACATCGAATTTATTTATACATGAGTAAAGAAACTCAGTATGTGCACGGGTAGTACAATTCTGCACGGCAAACGTGTGTTTCTTTTAAAACGATTTATCAGCGACGATCGAATATAAAAGGCCATGTAAGTACGATGTTGAAAGCTTAAACACATCAAACAAAGGGTATTCAACTGTCAAATTCCTGCCTTGTCATTTCTTTATGTAGAAAATCGTGGATTAAAGCTATCTTTCACTCATATAATAGTTGCATATAAATCAATATATAAGCAAAATTGTATTATCAAAACAAACAGATATAAAACGTACAATTGTAAAAATTTGGGATCAAGCAGTCAATATTTTAGTATACACTCTGCAGATACAGCACATACTAAACTCAAAACTGAAGGACAAGAATACAAGAAATGACCATAATACAATACCACAATGACTAGATGAATAAACATCGAGTCACGTTGAAAGCATAGTTCTTAAAAGGGATAAACAGCAAAGGGTAGTAAAAAGAAAAAAAACTAAAAAATACAGTATGCCATGCAATAAGGATGATAAACAACTTCATTACTTCAAGATCGTCATTTAATAATGTACTTATTGTAAAGTTGTAACGGAATGTTTATGAACAATATCTTGGTATTTTCTAACGTTTATTTACGTGTCTATTGATGATAACATGAACGTTACCAATTTCATATCGTATATTTTTTATTAACATTATTTTACACGAACATAATTTTAAACAATTGGATTTAATCACAATTCAAAATAAATCGACGAATCAGTTTGACCGAATACATTTAAAATATCTGACAAAATTTTCTTATATAAAAAGCTCAAAAGGAAATCAATAACTGTACAAAAAAGTAGGTTACCTAATTCTTGATAAAAGTGAAGTAGATTATCTTCATTTACGATTCATTTTTTGGTTACCGAGTACGATTATCTTTCTAAATGAAAAATATTTCGGTCTATTTACTAATCTTCTTTTACTAATGCTATGTTCATGGAAACATAGTATGAACAAAACTCGCAGATATTCTTTGTATTAGTTCAATAGTTCTGAAAATTTAATGTATAAAATCGTACCTTTTGTTACGAAAAACCAGATAGTTTTTTTTCTATTCATGCTTCATCTTTTGCATAGTCATAGATAAGACGAGACATGAGCAATAATTTCGTATCTATTTGATTTTTATTTTTTTTAAATGTAACACTATGAGGACATAGTTTGTAAAATTTCTTGAAGAAGATGTTAACTGATAAGCAAATATTTTCATAGTAATAAAAATGCGGAAATGTTCAAACCAGTATTAGCGCCACGAATCTTTTTTTTTAATAGTATTCCTTTGTTTGCGTTGTAACGCAAACATTTGGGTTACAACGCAAACATTTCGATATAACGAAAACATTTGTGTTATGACGCAAGCATTTGCGAAATAACGTAGACATCTTGATTATAATTATTCATTTGATTTTGAATATGTCCGTCTGTCATTAGTTTCAGTAGTGATTTACTAGTTGATAAGAAAAGAACCACAAATATAATGCCGGAGAATGGAAATGGGGAATGTATCAAAGAGACAACAACCCGACCATAGAAAAACAACAGCAAAAGGTCACCAACAGGTCTTCAATGTAACGAAAAATTCCCGCACCCGGAGGCGTCTTTCAGCTGGCCCCTAAACAAATATATACTAGTTCAGTGATAATGAACGCCATACTAATTTCCCAATTGTAAACTAGAAACTAAAATTAAAATAATACAAGACCAACAAAGACCAGAGGCTCCTGACTTGGGACAGCCGAAAAATGCGGCGGGGTTTAACATGTGTGTTTGATCTCCACCCTCCCCCTATACCTCTAGCCAATGTAGGAAAGTATAACATGTATAATATAACACGAAAACAGATATGGTATAGGCATATTTTAATTGAAAGAGCAAAAAAAATGTCATACAATTGTAAAACTTTCAAGTCAAATAGACAAAATAATCTTTTTGTTATAAAATAAAGATGCTTTGGTAACAATTTACATGGAGAGAACATTATTTTAATAATAGATATAGGAAGATGTGGTGTGAGTGCCAATGAGACAACTCTCCATCCAAATGACAATTTAAAAATTAAACCATTATAGGTTAAAGTACGGCCTTCAACACGGAGCCTTGGCTCACACCGAACAACAAGCTTTAAAGGGCCCCAAAATTACTTGTGTAAAACCATTCAAACGGGAAAACCAATGGTCTAGTCTATATAAACAAAACGAGAAACACGTATATATTACATAAACAAACGACAACTACTGTACATCAGATTCCTGACTGAGGACAGGTGCAAACATTTGCAGCGGGATTAAACGTTTTAATGGATCCAAACCTTCTCCCTTTTTCTGAAACAATAGCATAATATCACAACATAGAAAAACATACGATAAAATATCAATTGGCAGACTTAACTCAATCAAAGAACGTATGATTACACAATGAACGAATATATTTGATCTGCGATATCTGAATACAAATGCACAGTTAATTAAACAGAGACAAACATTCATGACCAAAAAGCTAACAAACAAATTCAAACACACTGAGAAATATTTAACCAATCAATGTTCACTTTAGAAAAAAAAAACGTTTTTTTATAATCTTGAAGTTTATACAAATGTTGTAAGAATAAGTGAAAAATTGAAGATATTACAAATAATCAAAGCTGGTGTACTGACAAGATCCATATAAATAAAAAATAACAAAAAAGCATTATAAACAGTATCAATAGGTCAAATTAACAAGAAAATACGATTTGAGAGTTCTCGCAGTTACTGACAGCTAGTTAAAAGCCAAAACTAATTAATAATAAAAAAAGCATGCATCAGAGACTAAAATCGACTAAAACACATCACAGGGATTTAGTATTTTAACGTCATTAATAGTCAAAGAAGACATGACTTGTGCAATGCCAAAAATAAATGTATCGACAGGTAGTAGTATAGTGAAGAGCGACTTCTATAGAAATAAAAATTAACGTGGCTGTGTCTCTATACATCTCGCCTCAAAAGATAATGAAATTTAGTTATGTTTTAATTTGCTAATGACAAAATCAATATTAGTGCCAATGTGAACTATATTCAGAGATCTAATTACAATATTGGTACGATAACTCTTACTTATAAGTTTGTTTAAAGGTTCGATGAGTTTACAAGGATCACATAGTGATTTCCTCGCTTTAAGTAAAATATTACCATAAAATTTAGGATGTGAAATACCATTTTTAATAAGCTTTCTACAGGTATAGCCAAATTTACTAATCAAATCTTTGTATCTATGAAAGAATTTAGTAAAAGTTTTAAGTAATTTATGGTATCGAAATCCCTGACGCAACAATTTACCAGTGATGCATTGATTACGTTCGTTAAAATCTATGACATCAGAACACACACGGGCAAACCGAACGAGTTGCGATATATAAACACCGTATGATGGAGCCAAAGGCACATCACCGTCTAAAAAAGGAAAATTAACAATAGGGAATGAAAAATCGTCTCTTTTGTCGTAAATTTTAGTGTGAAGTTTCCCGTTTGAAATTGAAATGTCTAAATCTAGAAAAGGACAACTGCTGCTGTTTATGTTAGATTTAGTTAAAGTAAGTTCGTTTGGGTAAATTTCTGAAGTATATTTAGAGAACTCTGGATTATTCAACGAAAAAATATCATCCAGATAACGGTAGGTATTTTTGAATGTATCAACCAAATGTAACAATGATGGGTCTTTACTGAGTTTGGTCATAAACTGATATTCATAGCAATATAGAAATAAATCTGCTATTAAAGGGGCACAGTTGGTGCCCATAGGAATACCTACTACCTGACGATACACTTTATCGCCGAAACGTACATAAATGTTATCAAGCAGAACGTTTAAAGCTTCAATCATATCCTCACATTTCCAGTAAGTGTATCTAGTATACTTTCCTTTTTCGTTACAGAAAAAGGCCTTAAACGAGTTACAGCACATAAAATTACAATGAGATTTTTCGAAAGACCATTTTTATCAAATACAAAAACTTTGTCTTTATAAGATTGTGTGGAAGGGTAGTGTACAGAGTAAAAAATCATAACTGTCAACAGAATTGTAAGGACCATTGAAAGCATGTATTTTATCTAAAACCTCTAAAGAACTTTTAACACTCCAAAAATAATAACACATTTTTTTATTGCGAAACGGTTGCTTGATTGGATCTAACAAACATAACACAATCCTCAAACTAAAACTTGCTTAGGAAGTTTATTTATATTTGGCTATAGCTTTATTAGCAGGGTTGATTTTTATATTCTTCGATAGAACTTCAATTTACTCAATTGTGTTTGTAGTATATTTACATGTATTTTTAATTATCGCTTGCTGTTCGGTGTAAGCCATAGCTACGTGTTGAAGACCTTACTTTGACCTATAATAGTATACTTTTATAAATTTTGACTTGGATGGAAAGTTGTTTCATTGACACTCATACCACAACTTCTTCTATCTATAACCCTACTTATTATGTATTAGTCAATGGTATGTTCTAAATAATCAAGCATTAAACTTTGCAATGAGTACAAGGGAAGACAAATTTTAGTATATACAGCCTCCTTCATTTATAACTGCTGCTTCATTTGAATCTTAAATATAAAATTGAATAAAACAAATGATTGCATTACATGTAATACGCAAATGTTTTCGTTAAAGCGCAAAGGTTTGTATGATATCGCAAAGGTTTGCGTTATAAGGCAAAGTTTTGCGTTATTAGGCAAAAGTTTGCGTTATAAGGCAAATGTTTGCGTTATAAGGCAAATGTTTGCGTTATAAGGCAAAAGGTTTGCGATATTTCGCAAAAATATGCGTTGTTTCGCAAAGGTTTGCATTCTTTTGTAAAGCTTTGCCTTATTTCGCAAAGGTTTGCGTTGTAACAGTGGAAGAAATATTTTTAAGAAATGTGAGACGTTAATACACTAACGTAGAAATGTGTCAATGAATTAGCAAAACATATGAAAATGATAAAAACACATAACAAATTCCTTAGGTCACCATGAATATTTTTAAATTTGACAGTTTAGAAATGTTTTTTCTACAAAACAAGGGTATCATAAGAAAAGATCAGTTTATGTAGATCTAGGAAAATGTGGTATGAGTGCCAATGAGACAAATCTCCACTCAAGTCATACGTTGATACACTTTTATTGCTGGTAGGTTTAGTATTCCCCTTTGTATTTATGTATTTTTAAGTTTGTTGAAAGGTATCTTAAAACCCTATATTCTGTTTCTGTTTTGAAGCCGCCAAAACGATATTGTTGTCCTGATTCCAAAAGATAGCAGATATGTTCCAAGGGAAATAATGTCGTAAATACAATACAGTCTCACGACGGGTGCAATATTGGGTGGAAGGATCTTCTTATGCATTTGGTGTACCTGCGATCACGCCCAGTTTTAGTGGTTTTTGTGTTTCACTGTCTTTTGAATACTAGTATATGTTATATTTTATGATAAACTGTGATAATGTTGTTTTTTTTCCTTTTTTAGACAACGTGTTCTCATATTATGTTTTCGACTTTTGAGTTTGTATGTCTATTTGGTTTATTTTGCCTGTTTCTTGATAGACTTCATCATCCTATCTGAATTTTTACAGATTACGCCATGTTAACTTATGTGGGTGATGCATTCAAATCAGGAGTTACTAGTGTCTGATTGTCTACATATGTGTATGATACTATACACATCCTGTTAAACAATGTTTTATACATTTACAATGGTGAATTGAAGTTGTCTTAATTGAACAAGTTTAACAAAGAATGTCATCAACAACAATTTTGTTTTTGGTGAAAGGTAGGTAAATAAACGTACTGTATAGGTATTTATGAGTATTTCAATCATTCAAAGTAGAATGTTTTTTAGTTTTTGCAGAATAGTTTTGTTTCAATTCAATTTCATGTCCACATAACCTTTCTTTTTTCTTGAATGTATAATTATTTTATTCTTAAGCAGTTTACTTTTCATATTATTTAGATAATTCGTTTAATTTATTTGATTGACTCGTTAAATTATGTCACTAAATTATAATTTTACAATAATTTGGAATAATGAAAAGCATTATTAATTCAATTTTAAGTTACTCAAAGTTTCTAAAGAATTTAAGTTAGATCAAATGTTCACATATTACAAGCAAAACACAAGTTTAACGAATCGAAGTAGAGACATTGAATACCTTCATATAAAAGATGTGTTTTGCACTTTCCTAATCAGGCTACATATGTTACATAATCTGTCTATAATTAAACCTTTCCTTTCACTGTTACTTCGAATCCAACAGAGATTTGAACAAAAGAAGTCAATCAAAATTCAAATCGGAAAGACCAAAATCGAACACAATAACACAAGGATAGGACGTATGATTTAGTCTACGAGGTATGCAATGGTATATAGTTATCAAAGGTAGCAGGATTATAATTTAGTACGTCAGACGCGCGTTTCGTCTACATAAGACTAATCAGTAAAGCTCATATCAAAATAGTTATAAAGCCAAACAAGTATTTAGTTGAAGAGCAATGAGGATCCAAAAGTCCAAAAATGTTGTGCCAAATACGGCTAAGGTAATCTATGCCTGCGATAAGAAAATCCTTAGTTTTTCGAAAAATTCATAGTTTTGTAAACCGGAAATTTAAATAAAAAAAAATAAAAAATTATTGATATTCATGTCAACACCGAAGTTTTGACTACTGGGCTGGTGATACCTTCGGAAATGAAACTTCCACCAGCAGTGGCATCGACCCAGTGGTGTTAACAGTTATCAAAGGTACCAGAATCATAATTTAGTACGCGCGTTTCTTATACATAAGACTCATCCGTGACGCTCATATCAAACTATCAAAATAGTTATAAAGCCAAACAAACAAACCATAGGGTACGAAATTGTTTTATCGTTGGTAAGAAATGATAAATGTTGGGTATAAAATAGTATATGCATTTAACCCATAAGATAAGAAATGGTTTTCATCGTGGGTACGAAATAGTAAATGTTTGGTAATAATTGTTTAATTTGGGTACAAAATGGCAGAGGAACGAAATTATTTGCTACCCAATATTCGTTGAAATGTCTAGACAACTGCGCAACAAATTAACTCGGATTTGAAAGAAAAAAACCAATTAATTTGTTTATTTAATCTGTTCATTATCAATTTTTAGTTGACTTCCTTTTTAAATTTCTAATTTTATTTTATTTTTTATTTTCTAATTTAATTTTCTTTTTGAATTTCTAATTAGATATCCCTTTGGAATTTTGAATTTTATTTCCTTTTTGAATTTCTAATATAAATCTACTTTTCATGTAATTACATTTATTTGGTTTTGTTAATCATTTTTTTTTGCTGTATGAAAGTATTGTTTTTTTTGTATTTTGTTTTAAGACATATAAATAAAATGTGTCTTATCAAACAAGTATAGATTCGATAACTGCGTCAAGCGGGATATGAAATTATCCATTCAAGGCAGTTCAATTTCAAAATGTTAAAGGTGAAGCTCGTCAAGCTTCTAAGTATTTAAAAATTAACTTTCGAGAGAGGATAATATCGTATTGCACTGAATTTGGTGGTTGATTCTGTTTCTGTTATCATTTCAGGACGATATTCAAACAAATTTAACTCATCTTTTCGAATGATCTGACAGTGTGAATTTCAGAGAATAGTAACAAAAATGGACGTCATACATGTTATCGAATTTTGACCAAGGTCGAGAAAAGGATAAATCGCCTAAGTATTACAGAAGGCTTATTATCAAACTCGATATAAATGACTAACAATGACTAACAATAATATAACTTGATAAGTAAAGAATAGTGTATAGTGTATATTTTAGAATCTATCAACTGCAGGATGTATATAAAGTTTTTCATTCACAAAGGCAGACAGACGAGATCTGCTAAGTCGTTATTGTTCTCCGACGTTTGCTTTTCACATCTTTAATTCCTTGTAAGACAAATTCATTATGAAATTATATTTAACTTTGAAGCCATGTACTTGATAGCTTTTGATATGCAGATTCTGATACAAGACTGAAATCAAAGATGGGATTTGACCCTTTTAGAAATAAGCTTTGAAGCAATCTGACTTGTCTACGTTTGTCCTAGAAAATCTGTCTTATATATCATTGACCACAATCTTTCTTAAAACCGACTTTGGTCAATTTTGGAACTATTGTCATGTGTATATAATCTAATATACATTTTTCCAATATCAAAACTTTTTCAAATTGATTATTTTTTGGCATTGATGTATTTTAACATGGTTTTTACTATTCTCTAGTTTTTAATGTATAAAATTACTAATACGTATTTTAATTATGAATAATGATTCTACTGATGGTCCAGAATAAAAACAATTGTTAATACATTACTCCGACACACTTAACACTCGTTTTTATTTGATAGAACTATATCGTGTACATGTTGTATACGTACTAAAAATTAAATATTATCAATACGACAAACGACTTATCACAATCACGCCACGAATGTAAACATTGTCGAAAAGCACAGAGCCAATCTTACCAACGTATTGTGTAAAAAAAACCTTTGAAAATGTAACTTAACCATGTTAACTTTATATAATTGTTTATAAAAAAACGGAATACCTTAGTACAACTTACAGCATTTGAAGCATGCATATTTCAATTTAGAATCAATATTGTTTCATAAAACAATTAAAATGTGCATTACATTCATCATGTTTTATCTTTTTCCCTAGGAACTGCAACTATAATCAATGGAATAAATTTACAACCGAAGAAAGTTCTAATGTGGTTGACTGGATCTACTATTGTGCCAGCCATAGGTTTCCATAATTTTCTCGTAAACAAAGGTTTGTAGTAGATACTTTTTTTCTGGTCCTAACACTGAAGACGCAACATGGTATATACCCTGCAGATGCTGTGTCGTATTAAACTAAACATGCTAAACGTATTATCTACAGTCAAACTTTTACAACAGGAAAATAAGTAAAATCAATGTGCATGTTTTTTATAAAAAATTACTATTGAAGAAGGGAATCATATGAATAATAAAGCTCTTATTCTGAAACCATAAAATCTTTCTTCTTCTTTAGATATTTTGTCACAGAGTATGAGAACAATTCAGACATAATTGAAAATGTCCAGGAATGATAATGACTTAAACATATTAAAACAAAACCCGGGTATAAGATACAGTGATAGGTATTTCAACCAAATTGGAAAATGAAAGTTGAATTCTGAACATTCATACACTAAAGCTTTTATGAGGGTTTCTAGATGGAAACTGTATGAGACGAGTATTTTCTTCAAAATTCAAATGTACAGACTAACTTTATTGAATTATTCATAAAGATCTGGTCATGAAACCTTTGTCATCGAAAGTTTAAACATATCTGAAAGCATTATCATGTTTTGTATCTGAGGTTTCTATCTTCCCTGAAAACATTCCAAAAATTGCTTACAAGACATCAAAATGAATTTTCAAAACGTCAATAACGCAACTGGTTGGGGTATCGATGAAATAATTACTTGGTGCTTTACACACCGCTTTCCTGCAATATATATAATTCATCAATTGAACGGCAAATGATATTATGGATTCTGAGGTCAATACATTAGAAACGTGACACAATTTCAAAGTTTGCGGGTTTTATGAATAACGTGTTTGTCTCGTGGTCCTTAAACTCGTATAGACTTATTTTCAGTTGTAAATAAATAAATCTTCGTATTTCGAGATACAGATAAGTCAGATCTTTACATGTAACAGAAAAATATATATGTTACATCATTTCTTTCAATAAAAGTTTTCTTAGACATTTTAACCTGCAATTTGTACGTGTGTAATAGAGTTACGAATATACTGAAAAATAACACTGAAAACGGTAATGATAGTAATGTATGTTCCAAAAGACGCAAGTATAATGTATGTAATGTTCCGAATGATATTTTCGCAAATTAACGATGCACGAGAGCTATTCTAAGTGTTATTGAACAAATGGAAAATTGTCTAAATGTTAAAAACGAAATCGATAAATTATACGGAAACTTTGTAACTTTACTTCATAGTGAAATGGATAATCATTTACCCTTTAAAGATGCCGGAGGAAATGTTACCAAAAAACGGAGAAAACAAATTCAAAAACCATATTGGAATACTGAGTTAAGAGAACTACTTACTAAAGTTTACCGATCCGAAAAAGGATTATCTAAAATGTAAAGGGTTTAAACGGACACAGGATTTTCTCAGTAGCAATTTTATCCAAAAAAGAAAACAATTTGACAAACGATTACGGCAGTGTGAACGCACTCATCAGGCATCGATCCGTGACATAATTAAGAATTTAAATGATTCAAATCCGAAGGAATTTTGGAGAGAAATCGATAAGCTAGGGCCGCAAAAACATAGACCAAATATTGACAGTGTCCGTATGGAGGATGGAAGCTTCTCTACAGACCAGGAAACAATCCTCAAAAGATGGAAAAGCGAATATTCCAAACTATTTAAATTAGACAATACACTGGTAAACGATACATTCGTTGACAATTTAAGCGAACTAACTGAACAATTGGAGCGCGAATTCAATAGCGTAACCGATGAAGATTATGTGATTTTAGCGGCCGAACTTTTTAATGAAAATATTTCAATTGAAGAAACAGAAGAAGCAATGAGAATTGTGAAACTAGGTAAAGCAGTAGGTGTTAATAATTTACCAAACGAAATTCTGTGTAACAAAATTTTTACTGTTCCGTTACAAAAGTTATTTGATATGTGCTTTACTCATGGTATAGTTCCTTCACCTTGGTGCCAAATTATTATTCATCCTATATTAAAAGATGGAAAAGACTATCGTGATCCACTTGGATATCGTGGTATAAGCTTAATGTCAACTGTTGCCAAAATGTTTAGCTCTATTCTTAATCGCAGACTTACCTCTTATTTTGAGCGGAATAACACTCTCTGTAACGAACAGAATGGATTCAGAAAAATGAGATCCTGTTTAGACCACATTTATACACTGTGCATCATTTTAAGAAACAGAAAGCTAATGAAACTTGATACACACATATGTTTTATAGACTTTAGCAAGGCTTTCGATTCTGTTAACCATACTTACCTCTGGCATAAACTTGTTAATGCTGGCGTTTATGGAAATATGCTGAGAACGATCCAAAGCATGTATACAAACCTTCAAAGCTGTGTTAGACTTAACGGTACTTTTACAGATTGGTTTTCGGTCGAATATGGTGCTCGGCAAGGAGATAATTTAGCTCCCACATTATTCGCACTCTTCATCAACGACTTAACTACAGACATAAATGCTTTGAATTGTGGAATCCGTCTAGACACCAACTTTGAAATCAGTACATTACTATATGCTGACGATATTGTGCTTATGTCGGATACAAAAAATGGACTGCAAAAACAATTAACAGCACTGGATAACTGGTCTGTGAAATGGAGCTTGAAAGTGAACGGTGATAAAACGAAAGTTATGCACATTAGACAAAAGTCATCTCCGTGCTCAGACAGAGTATTTAAGATGGGGAACACAACTATCGAATACACACCAAGATATCGATACCTAGGACTTACAATATCTGAAACTCTAGAATACAACGAGTGCGTGAACGAACTCATCACAGCTAGTAGTAGAGCACTTGGTGCCTTATCATCAAAATATTTTCTGGTGGATGGTTTTGATTACGAAACATACACAAAGTACAGTTGTTCCAATCATGGACTATGCATCGGGTGTCTGGGTTTACAAGCCTTACGATAATATTGAAAGACTCCAATACAGAGCAATCAGGACATTTATGGGAGTTGGAAAATGTAGTCCGATTCCGGCTATTTGTGGTGATATGGGTTGGACTCCTGCATATATCCGTCGATAGTGTAACATGATAAGACTTTGGCATAGTATAACAAGTATGCACGTAGGTCGAATTCCACATCGTATTTTCCAATGGGATTCAACTTTATCAGAAAAATATAAGAAAACATGGTACAACGAGCTAAAATCAGTGATGGAAAAATGTGAACTTTTGGAACTATTTAACAATAACTACACCAATGGAATAAATGTAAAATGTATTGCCAACTACTCAGAACTTTTGCTCCGTCAAAAACATCACGATAAATGGAAACTGGATATTGTGAACATGCCAAAATTACGAACTTTTAGATGTCTTGAAACAAACTTTGAAAAACAGCAGTACATTAACACTAACATGACACGACAACAGAGATCGACTTTAGCCAGAATGCGTTGTGGGACTTTTCCGTTGGAATAAGAACTTGGGCGTTATCGTGGTATCCCGTGAAATAGACGTGTTTGTAAAGTTTGTAATGACAATGTATCCGTTGAGGACGAAAAACATTTTTTAGTTAAATGTCCTTTATATTTGTGTGAAAGAAACAATGCCTTCGCTGACTTTCAGCAACGTAACAACATATACTTTTCCGTTCTTTCTGATGACGAAATACTCATTAAATTGCTTACTACAGACTGTAAACTAGTGTCAAACTATATATTCAATATTTCAAAAATCAGAACTCAATTACTTTCCCATTGTGATATTTAAATAATCTTGTTTTAAAATGTTCTTGAAGTATTAATTTCATATCTTCTATATTAGCGCAAATTATAGATATTAATTGACAGTGCTTCGTAAGCCTTTGAAGGCTGGCTGATTGACGTTGTATTAATGTATGTAAAATAATTGTTATATCAGGTTGCACTATAAATAAAATTATTGATATATATATACTGAATCAACTTCAGACTTAATCCAAATGCATATGTATCTGCTCAAAAAGAAATGGCAATTAAAAAATACAAAACTAATCAAAGCTGACTTCAGAAATTACTGTGTGCATTTAATTTGTTATGGCATTTTTTTGGGGAAAAAAGGCAAATCTGCGCAGTTTCGGATATCAGAACGCGCGTTCTTCTTATTGCAATATTTACCAAGTAGCAGTATTTGCATTTAAAATAACTTCACAAAAATCTTTGAATTTACAGCATTAATTATGAAAACACCCTTGTAGGCTAAATAAATTTGTATAGCAACTAAAACAACGTCCGATAAGGACTCATTTTGGCCTCAAATTTCAGTTTCATCTGACGAAAGATTTTGACCACTTTTTAAACACTTAAGTGTCTATTTCACTTGATTCAATTAGTTTTTGTGAAAGATTTTAAGTGATTAAGTCATTAAAAACGGTCCGATTCAAGCTCAAATATGAAAAATCTCTCAAATGTGCCAAAAAAACGACACTTTTCAGATGGTTTTTGTCAAAAATGAGAGTGGCCGCATCCGTGTTCATCCACAACCTTTATATAATTATGTTATGTATTATCATGAAATACAACTTACATTTTAATATTAAGGATGAAAACGAATGCGGCCACTTTCGTTTTACACGGAAACCGTCTAAAATTTAACTAAAATGATAGAATTTTGAAGATTTCCGTAATTTAGCATGACTTAATGGTGTACAGCCCATTATATGTGCATTGTATTGTCAAAAACAGCCCATATTTATATAGCAGAAGCATTCAACTGTCCAATAAATAACTAAAAGTTTACATTTTAAGAATTTTGTAAAACTGTTATATTTTGGGGCCAAAAAGGGGTCTTACCGGACCTACTCCTTTGGAGGTTAACTTTTTCAAGCAATTGTCGGTACTTCTCTTGGCCGACCTCTCCTTTTTTCATATGAGTCTCATACCCTTCGATAATTTTCAAAATCAAGGAGATCAAGGAAGCCACATCATGTAATTTTACATGCATATATGTTCATATTATTATTTTATTTTATTTGGTTTATAGTGGTTAAGATTATAACAGATTATATGTGGACTGCTGTTATTTCAGTATAACGTTTATTTATTTGAAGAATCAACGTGTGTCAAAATAAGTTTGTTAACTTTTACATGTTCTGACACCTTGTTTTTTCCCGACGATACAAGGTAAACTATTTAACCCCATAACATCCAATTTTCTTTCCATAAAAGACTTAAAAATCTCAAAAAGGTCATTGACCAAAACTCAACCATATTATTGATTTGTTTTGTTTTCTTTTAATTTTATATGAGTCTCAAATTATATCAAAGCATATTTAAGGATAAACCGAGTCAGTCTTTTCCCGCCATTTTTTAAATCTTCTGAAATATCTCGAAAGGGAGCTCAATAAACTGTCAATATTTTAAGCTAATTTATTCGATAACTAAGGCTCGTTCGACTTATAGTACCAATCATAATTTATTGATTTTTACATTTTAAGAAAACATGGTTTTCATTTGATTTCTTTCGGTAAATTTCATTTCGATTCGTTTCATTCTTATGTAGTTTCGCACTTGTATCAGGTATCCACTTTTTAGTCCTTTCCCTTCATTTATATATTGATTAAAAAACAAAACCAAATGAACTTTCAAAAAAGAAATAATCCAAACTGTACCTTTTGTTTGTATTTTTAAAGATTGAGTACTTATCTAAACTAATAAATTTTACAACGATTTTTAGAATGCGATAATTCTAATTATTATATGAGAATTTCATAATCCAAAAATAATCACAAAACAATAGAGATATAAAACTTTATTCAAAAAATCATTTTGAAAGCTATTTAGAAATTAAAATGGTTAAGTGTGCATCACCATGATTTCATTTTTACCTATTATGAATGTTTGTTTTGTTCACACATCGCTTTCAATTAAATGGAATTCTACGCGATTACCATACAAAAGAGTGATTTAGCTAGTTATAAAACCAAGTTTATTCCCTCATTTTCTTCGCCAAAATAATGCTTGTACCAAATGAGGAATATGACAGTTGTTAACCAGGCATTTGATGTGTTTCAGCTTTTGATTCTGTCATTTGAATGCGGTTTTTAAATTTTATAAGTGTACTTTGTGGGGTTTTTTAACATTTGTTTGTTTTGAGATTGTGACACAGTGATGACTGCTGTACCAATATTTGGACTATTTAACCTTTTTATGATTGTTTTGTTCACGCGTCGTTGTAAATATAATGAAATTTGATACGTCTGTCATACAAGTGAGAGGTTAAGCTCTATAAACCGGGTTCAATCCACCATTTTCATCATTTGAAAATGCCTGCACCAAGTCAGCAAAATGACAGTTGTTGTCCATTCGTATGATGGGTTTTATCATTTAATTTTGACATTTGATTGCCGTTTCGAATTTTCTTGGAAGTTCAGTATTTTAATGATTTTACTTTTATTTTAAAGGAGACTTTTTTTCTATTTTACTTTTTTTTTAAGTCGGAGTTCTTTCTGGCAATTGGCAAAAACAGTTACATCCAAGAAAGAAGCTCTTGTCATTTCACTTTCAGATAGTTTCATAGATTGAAGTCTGGAGCTGGCATGTCAGTTAGCTGCTACATGAGGTAGTCTGTTGTTATTTATGTATTATTGTCATTTTGTTTATTTTTCTTTCGTTACATCTTCTGACATCAGACTCGGACTTCTCTTGAATTGAATTTTATTTGTACGTATTGTTATGCATTTCCTTTTCTACATTGGCTAGATTTATAGGGGAGGGTTGAGATCTCATAAGCATGTTTAACCCCGCCGCAATTTTGCGCCTGTCCCAAGTCAGGAGCCTCTGGCCTTTGTTAGTCTTGTATTATTTAAATTTTAGTTTCTTTTGTACAATTTAGAAATAAGTATGGCGTTCATTATCACTGAACTAGTGTATATTTGTTTAGGGGCCAGCTGAAGGACGCCTCCGGGTGCGGGAATTTTTCTCTACATTGAAGACCTTCTGTTGTTATTTTCTCTATGCCGGGTTGTTGTCTCTTTGACACATTCCCCATTTCTATTCTCAATTTTATCATGTTGTTATTTCCATTAACAATCAATACTTTTCGGATTTGGTTCTCTTTATATATTATCAAGAACATGACATGAAAGAAACAACATTTACAGCTTTCTTTGTCTCAATTTTAGACTTTTATCTCGAATTTGACATGAGCAGAGATCTGTGGCAAAATTTGTCAAACGATCATTTTTTATTTAAGAAATAATTCATGCCAGCCGTAGATTTGTTTTCATTTATCCATGGGTCGGGCATTTATATTCAATTATTTTACCCTTAGCGTTAGCGAGGGGTAAAATACGAATACAAATGCCCACACCATGGTTAATGAAAACAAATCTACGGCTGCCATGAATTATTTCGATTGTAATATGTCAAATTCGGTAATTTGTTAACCGTGAAAGCCTTATACATACCATACTGTTTTTTTTGTCGAAAATAGAGAATATCTGGCAGTAAAAGTAAGTTAGTCATAACTCGGAATAGTCGTTTTTGTGTGTTATTGCGTTTGCGCTAAAAGTAGATTATACTGGTTGACGATAATATGTCGTCATATTAGAATTTGAATTTTTCAATTTCCCCGATTCTTAAGTTTTTTCTGTTGTGTCATGTGAACTATTGTTTGTCTGTTTGTCTTTTTCATTTTTAGCAATGGCGTTGTCAGTTTATTTTCTTTTTATGAGTTTTGCTGTCCCTCTGGTGTCTTTCGTCCCTCTTTTGTAGCAATATACCAACCTCATTTGTATATACTATATACATTTCACATCTTATTTGGTATTCATGAGCATGCATCTGCTAATCAGACATGAAAAAGTCACAAGTATCTGAACAGAAAATAAAAAAGAAAGTTGCATCTACTTTCTAAAAAGATACCAAGACAATGCTGAAAAATATTTCATATCAAGTCAATTAACACGATGTTGAATATAAATTCTAGTTGCGTGATGGTGTTATCATTATAATTCGTGTTTTATTGATTTATTAAATCTATGTAAATTTACATTTCACTGTTTAGTTATTTTTGTATCATTTGCCGTGTAATGTACTTTTATTATTATTAATTATGACCTTCATTGTTTATCGTACTTTTTGTATCTATTTCTGACTTCTTTTGTTTTATTTTGGGGTTTTGTTTTTTTGTTTTTTTTGCTTACATGCTTTGTCCATATTTTACTTTTGTCTTAACTGTATGTGCCTAATATTTTTTTTAGTAATAACTCATGTCCCTGATTTTTTACACAATGCAGTTAAACCAAAGCGAAAATGTACAAATTGCCGATAAATATCTGATTATTAACAGTACAGTTAATGACACAAACAAAAAGTAACATACCAAAGCAGACGATTACTTTGACCGCTTTTGACCGATATAAATTGTGCTTTTTTAAATTTATA
>CM034362.1:57327676-57348519 GCA_019925275.1 Mytilus edulis
CAATAATACAAATGACGTATAGTTCACCATACTGCCTTCAAGAATCACGATCAAAGCACATACCACATAGTTAGCTATAAAAGGCCCTGAATGACAATGTAAAACCATTCAAACGAGAAAACTAACGGCCTAATGTATGTACAAAAATTGAACAAAAAACAAATATGTAAAACATAAAAAAAAACGACAACCACTGAATTACAGGCTCCTGACTTGGACCAATCACATACATACAGAAAGTGGAGAGGTTAAACATGTTCGCGGGATCCCAACCCTCCCCTCGACTGTGATTCTCACTAAAAAAAAAATTCAGTTTGTGATTATTACGAAGTGTCATAATTTTTGTTCGGCATTTTGGAAACTAACTTTTACTAGAACAGGTTTATTATGGAATCGTGCCTTTAAGCGAAGGGTTATGTTATATGTATGTTACATTTTAATGTTGTGTCGTTGTTCTCCTCTTATATTTAATGCGTTTCCCTCAGTTTTAGTTTGTTACCCCAATTTTGTTTTTTGTCCATAGATTTACGAGTTTTGAACAGCGGTATACTACTGTTGCCTTTATTTACAGCCACATTCACATTTGAATAAATGTTTTCCCAAAGACATGAAATTATTTCTGTTACTTTTTTCCAATAAAGCTTCATCCTCCGTAAAAGGACCATTCATGACAATTATCGATCTTTATATGGAGTCGTCTCGATAACTCCTGAGAAATCCTTACCCAAATGAGTTGTGCATATATCATCGAGAGCTGCTCTTGGGAAGGACATTGTAACCTTTCCTTGTGTTTTTTCACCTATCGTTCTTTTGACAGCTTCAAATTCTCTAAAGATATCCAGATGGGCAGATGGGTCTGCTCTTTTTAACGCACTTAATCTTGCATCCAAAGAAACATTATGATAGGCTAACTTGGATACATCGTATACGAGAGAAGACACCACACCTGCATAAATATTATGACCGGTATAATTATGATGTTTTAATATTCAAAAAAAAATACATTGTGTACTACTAGTATATACTTGTATTGTGCAGGATTGTTCAAATGTGATTAGATGCAATACCATCAAATCATAGCACGTCACATCAAGTTGTATACGAAAAAAACTTGAAAAATAAATTCCCTTGAAGTTGACGTTTTCTTTGATCTAATCAATATACTTGTAAATTAAATGAAAAATTGTCTTGGGACACCGATGATGTCCTCGCTCACAAAAACGTTTTAAAGAGGCATAACTCCAGAACGATGAAAGTAACGCTTCCCAAATTCGAATCTGATCAGGTTTGTTGTAAAAAGCTTTGTTTATAAGTTTCATAACAATTGGTTAAGGCAAGTTAGTGAACGGAAATCAATTTCTAGACATACGTACGGATCAACTGACCATTTTGGTCATTTGTTTATTTGTAGATCCTACTTTGCTTAACATTATTGCTGTTTACAGTTTACCTCTATCTATAATAGTATTCCAGATAACCAAAAACGACAAAATTTCTTTAAAATTACCAATTCAGGGCAGTAACCCAAAAATCGGTTGTCCGATTTATCTGAAAATTTCAGAGCAGATACATCTTGACCTGATAAACAATTTTTAATCATGTCAGATTTGCTCTTAATGCTTTGGTTTAAGAGTTATAAGCCAAAATCTACATTTTACCCCTATGTTCTATTTTTGGCCATCTTGGTTTGTTGGCCAGGTCACGGGACACATTATTCAAACTAGATACCCCAATGATGATTGTGGCCAAGTTTGGTTAAATTTGGCCCCGTAGTTTCAGAGTACAAGATTTTTGTAAAAGTTAAGGACAACGGACGAGGACGATGACGGACAACGACGCCGGACACAAAGTGATGAGAAAAGCTCACTTGGCCCTTTAGCCAGGTGAGCTAAAAAATTGGCAAGTAACACACTGTCCACACAAGGGACTATATTTGTGGACAACGAAAATCAAAGGACGATAACTGTGTACTTGGACAAAGTTGTTTTTACCAATTTGTTTTTTAGTTTTACCATAGACTTCTGAAATGCAGCTTGAAAATTAGTCTGATGTGTCTTGTCCTGCATAAACTGTCAGTTGCTTATTAATAGATAGGTTATTCATAATTAAATCACTGTGATAGTAATAAATTAGTAAAAATAAGTACATGATATCAAACATGTTGGTTTGAAAAAGAGTTATTAACTTCATTATATTGAATAGCTTACTGTAGACTGTTTAAATTCCTGTCTCTAAATCAATGTTTGAGTTTAGTACCTAGAATATTTATATTTTTTTCATTCTGAGTTGAGGATTTAAAGCAGTCTTAGAATATTCATACTTTTTATCTGAGTTAACTATTTGAAGCATTATTCCAGTCAGCTAAGAGGTATTTTTGGAAAAATTAATTCTGTGTTGCCATTATGTTTGTGTTAGTGCTGCCTTGTTTGAATGTAATATATTGTACCTTGCTTTGTGGAGAGGGCTTACATCGCTGCCTGTTGCCCAATCCAATTCAATTTATTTGAATAAAATACTGTTTAAACTAACAAAGTCAGACCATATCAATACCAATTCTACATACAACAAATAGTATATAACAAAAAAATAAACATAACACAAATGACATCAACAACATTTATTGTAATATATTTACATAACTGACTTGCAGTTAAGCACAAATTTAAATATGCAAATTTACATTGATAATTGAAACTGAAACTGAAATGGTTCTGATTGGCTAAAAATTTAAACAACTATCATAATGGTAACAAATAAACAATAAAGATTTTCTTTAACAATATATGTTAGAGATGTAATAAATTATAGGCAGTGAATTTTGTATTCAGAAATAAGGCTATAGATAAAATCACAGCTAAATTCTGTAGGATTTAATAATGGTATGATGTTTAAGATAAACTGACTGAGAAAAACATTACATGATCAATGGTTCATACTTTTTCTCCAAATTTAACATAATCTATATAAAACAATTTAATGACAGTTGATTGGTGATAAATAAGATCTTTCTTAGTAAACATGCATTTTGACTAATATATTTTTAATATCTAACCAATTAAAGGTTTGCCAAGTTGCACAATCTTTGGTTATAAAGGGTTAATGCCCAGTATTTGCACATTGTTTATTTGTAGTCTATATATTATAATCTCTGAATATATCTCTTTAGTTATGATCAACTAGATGTCTTTTCTGTTAAAGATTCCAAAACTTTCTCAATAGCTTCTACAACCCTCGTTTCTTCTGTCATTTCTTTTGGCTGGTCAGTCTGTAAAAAATGAAAACAAAGATTATTACAGTCAAGTAAACTGACCTTATGGTTGTGGCCTGCACTGCTGTAAGTGTGTTATAACGTTGCATATAGTGCTAAAAAGGGGCATATCTCCAGAGCTGTTGAAGTGAATCTACTTAAATTGGAACTTGATCTGAGTTTTGTGGTAATAAGCATTGTGTATAAGTTTCATTACATTTGATTGAGGCAAACTAGAGATTAAGAACTGAAACCAATTTCAGGACATACATATGGACAGACGGACGTACAGATAAGGTTAAACCTTGCATAAAAATTAGTTAATTTGATTGCTTACCTGGCATTATGAAATGATAATGTGATATTATGTTATTGATGATTTTTTTGTAAAGGTCAAAATGTTGTGTATTTCCTTGATGTCAACAGAGATATATGATTTCTTATATCATATACAAAAACACTCACATTTCTCAACATATCCATGAAATTGACAAATATTTAGGAATTTACAGTACCCCTGTCTCTTCTAGAATGCCATGTTAACATACCTGGTATCTCTCATTGAGTTGTTGTGCTGCCCAGGCAGCATTTTTGATATTGTTTTGTTTCTCTTTGCCACCTCCTCCTTTAGATGCTGTAAGTGCTAGATTACTAGAGGACTACAAAATACAAATACAATAATTTGACAATAGACATAGTGACTTGAAAGAAAAAAAAGACTGGAAACTAATTAAACAAGTTTTAAAATTATTATTCCTGTTAAAATCTTATGTTATAATAAATATGACATGTTGGAGAAAATTGGCGATATTATTGTGTTGAACTGCTTAACTTAGTCTAGGTATTCTTTAAATCATTTGCGAAAAAGTTAGTTTCTGTCTTATAGAAATGCATACATCACATGCATGTGACAACACTTTTTTTTTATCAAAGAAACTCATAATGTTTGTTTTATTCAATACTTAAATCAATTGGTGGGGTTTGTGCTGCTCAGTCTTTAGTTTTCTATGCAGTGTTATGCAGAATATTGTTAGTCTCTTGGTCAATATTTTCGGGGTTGTTTTTTGCCATGTCAATTTTTCTGTGTATGAAAATCACTTTCAAATTAGTATCTTCTGTCTCACTACTATAAACTTACAAGAAATAATCCGTACAAAGCTCTAACATTTTTTGGATTCAGTTTTATGGCCTGTGCATAATATGATCTTGCCATGGCCATACTTTCTGGATCTCCCATAGTAAATTTAATCTGTAAAAAAATAATAACTATGATAATTGTATGCATATTCATTATCACTGAACTAGTATATATATTTGTTTAGGGGCCAGCTGAAGGACGCCTCCGGGTGCGGGAATTTCTCGCTGCATTGAAGACCTGATGGTGACCTTCTGCTGTTGTCTGTTCTATAGTCGGGTTGTTGTCTCTTTGACACATTCCCCATTTCCATTCTCAATTTTATATGTCACATAAGATATTTCATGGTATTCTATAAACAAATAATGACTATGATAATTGTATGCATAGCGTGAAAATTTCAGGTCAGTCCAGAAATCCCAAAACACACACTTTTTTTAGCCAAACAACTTTTCTAATGTAAATGATGTTGTGCAGTTGAGTGCATGCTCATAAATGAAATATGGTGTAAGAACACCAAATAGAGCAATGACATTCAAAAGATACAATTCTATTATATACTACAGCTGTGTTATTTGAGCAGTCAAATTGCATTGACTGTATATTCATATGTCTCACTACTATAAACTTACAAGAAATAATCCGTACAAAGCTCTAACATTTTTTGGATTCAGTTTTATGACCGTATATCACCTTGTTTATGACGTTGACAATGGGTTTCCGTATAGTTTTATTTATGACGTCAATAAAACATACAGTTTATTCCCCATTTCCATTCTCAATTTTATAGTTTCGCGGAAATCTAACGTCATCCGCTTCAAATTAAAAATCGATGGTTTTTACCCTAAATAGTTCATTTAGAACAGTTTTAAGAGTTGCAGTATATAAAGAATAACCATACATTGTCTCGAAATATCAATGTTATTTGTACTCGGCTTGAAACAGGTAGAAATGCTCGGCACAGCCTCGCTTTCTACCTGTTTCTAAGCCTTGTACAAATAACATTGATATTTCGAGACAATGTATGGTTATTCTATATTTAAGATGATGTTGCTGTATATCTATATTTAGGTGTAGCAATTCGTAGACTTGTTAGTTGTTTCATTGCTTTCTATTTGGCAATGTGATTGACAGTTTTTCTTTACTTTATAGTTAAGGACTTCTGCTTTATATCTTTTTCCTCTGTTTTTTTTATTTGCTAACTGCTGAAATTCTAATTTCTTGTAAATTGCTCTTGAAAAATTATGGGGCACTAATAATATAACCGAGATATACATAACAAAAGATTAATAGGATAAATCTATTCTCAACATACCTCTGCAAACTTCTGATAAAACAAATGGTTGTGTGGATTTGACATGATTAATTCTTCCATACAATAACAAGCTTTTGAGTAGTCCAACTGTGATAAATACAAATCACATAACTCCAACCAACCTTCGAAATCTGTCATAAATCTATAAAAAAAAAAACACAGAAAAAAATCACATAGTTTAGAACCTGTAAGCACAAAATTTTAATTAACATAGCAAAGGTTATTCCATTTAAAAAAAACTCATTACAGACACATGACCGAGGACCAAAAATAAAACCGTATATTCTTTTCAGTTGCATTTTAAAGGCAGTCTTGCAGGAACAAAATTGTTATGGTTTGAAACCAAGTGTCTCACCTACTTTTGCTGTTAGTCAGTCAGAGCTCTGACATAAACAAGTCAGAATAAAATGACTTCCATAGGTCAGATATAATTTGATGTAAGTGTTGTCTCCCTTCTTGCACTCAACAGAATATGACTTGTACAGGTCAGTTTATGTCAGACTTTAATTTATCATAAAATGACTTCCACAGGTCAGCTTTTGCATAAAATATTGTGACTTAATATCTTCATATTCTAATAAGATGTATGTCCCTTTTTAATGCATTTTGACTTAGAGAGGTCATTTTTGTTCTGACTTGAAGCAGTCATTACTACCACTTTGTTATCAATCTCCATAAAATATAGTGATTACTAGTTTCGAATCAAAGAGTTTAAAAAGTGGGGTTCATCATACCTTCTTCTTTCCAGAATCTTAACATAATATATTTATGTCATCAAATTCAATCATTTCAAAATACAAACAAAAACCAAAGCAGAAAAAAATGGATCATACAATTTTCTGTCAATATCAAAAGATTTATAAAATACAATATTGGATACATTTACTAGTACCATGACAATACTTCAATTCTTCCAAAGAAAAAATAAGGGATCTATTCTCATCCACTTTTAGCTAAATTTATCAAGAGCAAAACATTTATTATTTTAATATTTCATTGAGGTAAATACTGTTGTGCAAACTGACTCAAACAAGTCACACTATGTTCTGACTTCAAAGAGTCAGTCAAAACTAAACTTATTTCAACCTTTAAGTCTAGTACCGTCATATTGATTTAAAAATGTATGGGAAAGCCAGATATAGGACAGAGAAAATATTAAAGGTCCCCTAAAGTCACAATGAGGACTATAAAAAAAAATATTTGGTATATTCAATATTTAAATGCATTTTCTTTTAAACAGGTCAAATCATGTTTGGACTTAAAACAGTCAGCCCAAAACTAAATTTATTGAAATTTTTAGAGTGGGGCACTGACATATGATATTAAATGAAAGTATGGGAACGTCAGACATAAGAAATATATGTAAGATCCCCTAAAATAAATAACCATTTGACTTAATTGTTTCTAAACATTTATCAAATAAATTCACAAATGGCAGATTCAGAAGCAGGGCTTAAAGGAAGTACACCTAGCTTTGATTGGAAAATTTGTTCTGCAATCTGACTTGAACAGGTCAAATGGGTATGTTCAGACAAATTGACTTAAACAGGTCAAATGGGCATGTTCGGACAAATTGACTTAAACAGGTCAAATCATGTTCTGACTTAAAAGAGTCTGTCAAAAACTAAATGGCTTGCAAAGTTCTGTAAAAGTCGTGCATTATCATGATTGTGATGTGATTGTTAGAATGTATGGATAAAAGTAGGGAAAAAAATCACAAAAAATTAAGTCACAATTATAAGAACTATATATATAAAAGATAATTTGGTATATTTTTGATATCTTAATATTTCATTGAGGTAAATCCTGTTGTGCAAACTGACTTGAACAAGTCACATTATGTTCTGACTTCAAGGAGTCAGTAAAAAACTATACTTTAATTAAGTATTGCAACTTTAAGTCTGGGATTGTCATATGCATTTAAGAATGTATAAGAAACTCAGATAAAAGACACCCAATAATAAAGTCACAAAAATGTGGACTATAAAAAAGTGTATTTGGTATACTATTATTTAATATTCAAATGTATTTTGTTAACAAATTTCTCCAAATTATTTTAAAATTTTATTATATTTCTGTATTTTCATGACTTTTTTTCTGTTAAATTAACATTTGGAACTTTCGGTTTTAAAAAACATTATTTTAAAAACCATTTGACTGAATTGTTTCTTAAAAAAAAATATGAATTAATTAACTCAACAGTAGCAGATTCAGATATGGAGGGGGCTTAAAGGAAGAAGACTTAGTTTTGATTGGACATTTTATTTTCTGTCAACTGACTTTAACAGGTCAAATCGTGTTCTGACTTCAAAGAGTCAGTCCCAACTAAACTTATTTCAACTTTTAAGTCTAGTTTTTTCATATTGATTTAAAAATGTACGGAAAAGCCAGATAAAAGACAGAGGAAATAAGGTCCCCGTACAGCGCAATAATGAGGACTATAAAAAAAGTTTATTTTGCATATTCAATATATTTAAATGTATTTTGTTTTTAAACCGGTCAAACTATGTTCTGACTTCAAAGAGTCAGTCAAAAACTTCACTTTAGCTAATTATTACAACTTTTTAGTCTGGCATTGTCATATGCATTTAAGAATGTATGGGAAAATCAGATAAAAGACACCCAATAATAAAGTCACAATAATGAGGACTATAAAAAAATGTGTTTGGTATATTTTATATTCAAATAAATTTTGTTTACAAATTTCATCAAATCATCTTTAAATTTTATTATATTTTTGTATTTTCATGACCTTTCTTTTCTGTTAAGTTAACACATGGAACTTTTGGTTTTAAAATATATTATTTTAAACCATTTGACTGAATTGTTTCTAATAAACCTATCAATTAATTAACTCAACAGTAGCAGATTCAGATAAGGGAAAAAGGGGAAGAGAGGGGGGGGCTAAGAAGAAGAAGACCAAGTTTTGATTGGATTTAATTTTCTCTGTAAACTGACTTTAACAGGTCAAATCATGTTAAAATGTATGACAAACCAGATAAAAGACTGATGAAATAAGGTCCCCTTAAGTCACAATAATGAGAACTATACAAAAATGTATTAGGTATATTTTATATTCAAATGTATTTTGTTAACAAATTTCATCAAATTAATATCTTAAAAATTTATTCTATTTCCGTATTTTCATGACTTTTTTTCTGTTAAGTTAACAAATAGAACTTTTGGTTGTAAAAAACATTATTCTAAAAACCATTTGACTGAATTGTTTCATAATTTTTTTTTAACTCAACAGTAGCAGATTCAAATAAGAGAAAAAGGGGGGGGGGGGCTAAGATGAAGAAACCTAGTTTGATTGGATTTTTTTTCTTCTGTAAACTGACTTTAACAGGTCAAATCATGTTCTGACTTCAAAGAGTCTGTTAAAACTAAACTTATTTCAACTTTTAAGTCCAGGATTTTCATATTGATTTAAAATGTATGGAACATTTTTATTTGATATATTCAATATTCAAATGCATTTTGTTTTTTTTAGAGATTTTCATCAAATTATCTAAAAAAAAAAATATTGTATTATTTCTGTATTTTCATGACTTTTCTTTTCTGTTAAGTTAACACATGGAACTTGTGGTAGCAAAAAAAATTTATATTTTAATAACCATTTGACTGAATTGTTTCCAAAAAAAAATCAGTAATTAATTAACTCAACAGTAGCAGATTGATATGTAGTGGGGAGGGGGATTAGAGAAAGAACACCTAGCTTTGATAGGACATTTTTTTCCTGTCAACTGACTTTAACAGGTCAAATCATGTTCTGACTTCAAAAAGTCAGTCCCATCTAAACTTATTTCAACTTCTAAGTCTAGTTTTTTCATATTGATTTAAAAATGTACGGAAAAGCCAGATAAAAGACAGAGGAAATAAGGTCCCCATACAGCGCAATAATTAATGAGGACTATAAAAAAGTTTCTTTTGCATATTGATTATTCAATATTTAAATGTATTTTGTTTTTAAACTGGTCAAATTATGTTCTGACTTCAACATGTTCAAAGAGTCAGTCAAAAACTTCACTTTAACTTATTATTACAACTGTTAAGTCTGGCATTGTCATCAATATATGCATTTAAGAACGTATGGGAAAATCAGATAAAAGACACCCAATAATAAAGTCACAATAATGAGAACTAATATTTTATATTCAATATATTTTGTTTACAAATTTCATCAAATCATCTTTAAATTTTATTATATTTCTGTATTTTCATGACCTTTCTTTTCTGTTAAGTTAACACATGGAACTTTTGGTTGTAAAATATATTATTTTAAACCATTTGACTGAATTGTTTCTAATCAACTTATCAATTAATTAACTCAACAGTAGCAGATTCAGATAAAAGGGAAAGGGGGGGGGGGGGGGGGCTTAGAAGAAGAAGACCTAGTTTTGATTGGATTTAATTTTCTCTGTAAACTGACTTTAACAGGTCAAATCATGTTCTGACTTCAAAGAGTCAGTCAAAACTAAACTTATGTCAACTTTTAAGTCTGGGATTTTCATATTGATTTTAAAATGTATGACAAACCAGATAAAAGACTGATGAAATATGGTCCCCTCAAGTCACAATATTGAGGACTATAAAAAAAAATGTATTTGGTATATTTTATATTCAAATGTATTTTTTTTAACAAATTTCATCAAATCATCTTTAAATTTTATTTTATTTCTGTATTTTCATGACCTTTCTTTTCTGTTAAGTTAACACATGGAACTTTTGGTTGTAAAATATATTATTTTAAACCATTTGACTGAATTGTTTCTAATAAACTTATCAATTAATTAACTCAACAGTAGCAGATTCAGATAAAACGGAAAAGGGGGGGAGGGGGGGGGGGGGGGGGGTGGCTTAGAAGAAGAAGACCTAGTTTTGATTGGATTTAATTTTCTCTGTAAACTGACTTTAACAGGTCAAATCATGTTCTGACTTCAAAGAGTCAGTCAAAACTAAACTTATGTCAACTTTTAAGTCTAGGATTTTCATATTGATTTTAAAATGTATGACAAACCAGATAAAAGACTGATGAAATATGGTCCCCTCAAGTCACAATATTGAGGACTATAAAAAAAAATGTATTTGGTATATTTTATATTCAAATGTATTTTTTTAAACAAATTTCATCAAATCATCTTTAAATTTTATTTTATTTCTGTATTTTCATGACTTTTTTTTCTGTAAAGTTAACATATAGAACTTTTGGTTGTAAAAAACATTATTCTAAAAACCATTTGACTGAATTGTTTCTTAAAAAAAAATTAATTATCCCAACAGTAGCAGATTCAGATAAGGAAAAAGGGGGGGGGGCTAAGATGAAGAAACCTAGTTTGATCGGATTTTTTTTCTGTAAACTGACTTAAACAGGTCAAATCATGTTCTGTTAAAAAAATGTTGAGGAGAAAATACTTAGAAAATCAGACTAAGTTTGGTGACTTTGTTGTCCTTCTAGAAGTGGTACATATAAATACATAATATTTTCACTACAACTATCTATTTGGTGTTTTTTAAATAGATTTTTTAGCAACATTTATAACTTTGTAATTTATGTTCAAATGTACACTTGTTATTCTTAATATATATTTTTTTGGGAACAAAATCTTGTCAGGGTTTCTTATGGTATTAGCATGACAAGAGCATTCATATTCTTAAATACTCTAAACATTAAAAACAAGTCATTATCTTCAGATCATTCTGAGTCTTTCTGGCCTTATTAAATTAAAGTCAGAACATTCAGACTTTCATAAGTCAGAACATTCAGACTTTCATAAGTCAGAACATTCAGACTTTCATAACTCAGAACATTCAGACTTTTATAAGTCAGAACATACTGACTTCCAAGGTTCTTCTTACTTCTGTAGAAACATAGACTATCTATATTTCAAATAAAAGGTTAATGCTTTATGTGGCTAAGCATCTGGGGTAAGAATTATAGATGTGTAACTTCATAGGAAAACATATATGCCATATAATTAGGGATTGACCCTGTATGTCATTCAAATCTTCTTGAAATGACGAAAAGGAATATTATATGGTTTAGGGGTGGTGATCCAGACCATTTCAAAAAGGGGGATGGGGATGACCCCCATGGACTTTCCCTTTATTTCATTTGATTCGTTGTATTGTCCCATATAATAATATATAGGCTTAAGGGGTGGGGATCTCAATCGTTTACAAGTTTTCAAACATGAGGGGGTGGGGTGACCCCAAGGGACTTTATCTTTATTTCATTTGATTTGTCTTGTTGTTCCTTACACTTATATACAGTACAGCCTGTGACTTTCTCTTAGTAATGTCCACCCTCTTGTATGGTCACCTTTAAATGGTCACCTTTTATTGGGGTATTCAATCTTGAGATGTTGGCCATTTATTGGGGTCATAAAACATAGGCTGATGTTTTATCTAATTATGTTACCTGTTGAAATCAATCAGGGTTGAAGTTTGCTGCTTGTGTGTGTCATTAAAATTTACCTGTACATATATATATGTAACTAATGACTCTTTTGAAATTGACATTTTAACCTTTTCTTGAAATTATATAATAAAATTTTGTTTTAATCTTCGTTCATTTAAATTACTTGTTTATTTGTTTTGTATGTTTTGATTCTGCTTTTTTTTCTTTTGTTTGAATTTTTCTTTGTTTCATTCACTTTTGTATTTGTTTCTTTTAATTTGTTTTTTTCAAAGTTTTTATTTTGTTTCTTTTCTCTATTTAAGTATTTTTTATTAGTTTTTATTTATTTCATTCAGGTTTGTATGTTTTAATTTTGTTTCTTTTTCTATTTAAGTATTTTTTATTTGTTTTTATTTATTTCATTCAGGTTTGTATGTTTTGATTTTGTTTCTTTTTTTCTATTTAAGTATTTTTTATTTGTTTTTATTCACTTTTGTATCTTGTTTTTTTTTCGATGTTTTGATTTTGTTTCTTTTTTGTTTCTTTTTTGTTCTTTTTTCTTTATTTTATTCAGGTTCAAGTATCATGCCGTTTTTTCTTTTTAAAACTTCTTTCTTGTAAGAATTTCGTATGTTGTTGCAGTGTTGGAGAAAGCTGAGTACACATATTTTGAAATAAATAATATTCTTTTTTAAACCTTTTTTTGTCTCTTTCAGGATTGGATTATCAAGTCATGATAAAATTATTGATGTGTCATCAGATAATAAAGTTCTTATTACATTTATTACACTTGCCATCAAAGTTTTTCTAAACATAGCATGAATAATAAATGTAATATTTAAAATTATTTTCTGAAGCAACAGCAATTTTTGAATCAGTTTCATAAGAAAAGAAAATGATATGTGTTATAATTTAATATTACTAGTAGATAATATTCATTAAACTACAAAACTACAATGTATATAATTTTAATCTGATGGTAAATTAGATATTAATTATAACAGTTAAAACATTAATTCATTAATCATTGTCATAATTAACAATACAATTTTCATTCAACATCAAGTGTTAGCACAAATATACAATTGTCAAATCAAGTCTATAACACACTTTTCTTTTGCTGTTTGACTGGACGTCTCAGGGCTTGGTTGATTTTAGTCACTACCATAAGTTTCCAAGCTTGTGGCTGCTTTACCTCAGGGTAGAAGTGGCAAACATACTGCATGAGGAACTGTATGCGAACCTGGTCCAATGGATTTTTGTTGTTTTTGAAATCACCATGGTAGGAATAGTGGCGTCTCAGACAATCTTGCGTGTACAGTTCTGGGAAAATAAATTCCAACAAATGTTTAGCAAAGTTACCAGGTCCTGAAGATGAATTAAATTCACGAACTAAATCACACGCTGCAATTTGGTACTGTGGTGGTATGTGCTGAAACTTACTGTCTATCACATTAAACATGTTGCTGGATGGAACTAATCTAGTAGTGGAAGGTGGCAGTCTTATGGTAGGTGATGGTACTGGAGTTACAGCAGGTGTGTTGGTAGGTGAAGGCGAGAAAAGTGAAGTTGGCATAAGTTGTCTTGGCTCTCGTGTTGGGGTTGCTGTCATGTTGCCCCACGGTCTGTGCGGAGTGAAGTTCTGAGCTGTTGCACCTGGCTTATCAACTAAACTCTGTACAAGGTGAATAAGCCTTTCATTTTGTTGCTGGAGCTTGCTCATGGCCACATCTTGAGCTAGGGACCGCTCATTCAGGACTTGCACCTGTGACTTCAGGTCTGATATGGCTAACAGTACGCTATTGCCGGGTAGCTGTTTGTCTCCAGATGCTGCAATTGGTGATTGGGGAGTTGATGGTGTTGGTGAAGGTGGCGTAGGTGGTTGAAGTTCAATGGGTAGAACTGGTGATGGTGTTGGTGATTTAAACTGATAAGGGTCTTCTACAGCGGCAGTATCTCTTATTCCCTCACACCAACGGATTACTTTGGCATCTGGCTTCAATTTTGGCAGTGTAACCCTTTTTCTTTTAGGAGGGGGTGGTACATCTGGTGATGAATCAGTAGATTTGGCTATTGAAGATGGTGAAGACTCTGGGGAAGCATCTGTTGGCAAAGCATCTTTGTACAACTTCAGTTGCTTCCTCATTTCTAGCCACTCACCAGTGGCAATCATTTCTGCTTCATCTGCTTCAGCTGATGAGTCACCCCAAATTGTGTTGTATGTTTCTCCAATTTTAATTCTGCCTTCTGCAAGGATCTTGGATCTTGGAACTACAAGTAGTTCAGTCTGGTCTTGGCTACCCCATTTGACTAAGTAATGGCTATATTCTTTGGTGATCGTTCTGGCAGTCATTTTTTGTAATAGTACTTAATTATGATATAAAAGTGAATTACAGTGATTTATATTAGGGTGTCGGCTTGGCAAGGTTGGCTTGTAGTTTTGCTGGATAGTTTTGATTGGGTCAAAATGGATACTTCTAAAATTGTATTTAAGAAATTAGCTAAGTCCTTCAAAATATGAACCCGTCTTAAGATTAATTGGTCCATTTAATGTTTGAGACAATTGGCTTCATTATGTGTGCATGCCCACCAAGCTTGATAATTGATCCGTGAAATAACATACTGGTTAAAACAACATCCTTGAAAAAATTCAACTTTATTTATAATGGCAATAAATTTATTTGAGAAAGTGTTTGAATACAATCATTAATTATAAATAAAGAATATTATAGAAAATTCCTTTAAAGAAAGTTATTAAAATAAAGTTACTTCTGTAATAAATCTTTTAAGTTATTTCCGATTGTTCTTTTTTCCTGATACATGTTAAAGGAGATTCCGATTTTGTATGCATTTAAACCAGTGCAGAAACGATCTTGATAAAACGATCTATAATTTATTAAAATAAATCAACAACATGTTTTTTAAGATGCAGAAATAAATCCACCTTATGAAACCTCAATAATTCAATATAAAAAATGAGGGTCACAATGGTTTTTTCACATTATAGACGAATGGGCCAATACTTAGTGCAAAATTAAATAATTGAAGAATAGAAATAGAAAAAAGACAAGTGATTATGAGAGTGCTAATTCTAACTAAAAATAATGAGAATATTTGTCAAATTTAAAAAGAAAAATAAGATACGATTTAAAACGATATATACAGAATTGTAGAGTACCCCAATCAGACCCTCTGCATTTCATGAAACCAGAAAGTTAAAAGTCGATTGTTATAAAAACAATGTACATTTGTATACTGAGAAAATGCACAACTAATGAGAAATATTATATGGCTATCTAAACACAGAACGTAATTTATGACTTTGATGTACAAATGGGTAACTGTTAACGAACTATCTGTCAATTTACAAGCCTTTATTATCATTTATATTCACTAAATTTATAAACATGTATAGAAAGATGAAATGAGAATTAAAGATTAAAAAAATTGGAGAATATGAAGCAAAATGAAAAAAAAATCATAATAAAAGATGTCCGCAATAATCATGATAATGTTTAAGAATATTTTAACTTGAATTTGAATTTTGACCAACTTCAGTTTTTTTTTCCGTTCAATTATTTTGTTCGTGTATTCATTTGACAGTTTGAGATATGACATGTGAATCAGAAATATAACCCCTGGTTTCTATAGAATATACATACTGGCGCCAAAAAACCAATGTGAAAAATCCCTCACGTCCAAGTTTATTGTATGTGGCACGTTTATTGCTATCCATTTCACATGTTTGATATAAAATAAGGAGTGGAAAAAGTAAAGTTATAGTTTAAAAAACTTCTTACGACTAGCGTGTATTTCTATCACAAAATGCCGAAAGTTAAATTAAGTCACTCGCATAGACTTGAAATAGTGTCCCTCTACCGCCAAAATTGGAAAATAAGCGCTATAGTCCGCTATTTGTCAAATAAACATGGAATAGATGTAAACTGGAGTACAGTACGCAATATCATCTTGAAGTACAAGTCAGGGGATCTTTTTGCTGATCCTAACTCCGATTTCATCAAGTTCCGTAAAGTTACTGACGGTGACATTTCAACAGTTAGATCAGCATTAGCCGAAAAATGTACAATGACTGCAACTGATGTTCGGCGTGAACTTGTTAGTAAAGGGTCAGATTTGTCAAAAACAACTGTTCAAAGAATAATTCACGAAGCCGGGTATACTGCCAGTGCACCGCGTTATTGTCAGATGATTCGTGAGGCAAATAAAGTGAAACTGCTCACTTTCTGTCAACAGTTGATAACAGACAATGACAATTTTGCAGACATCATATTTACAGATGAATGCACCGTCCAGCTACATGATAATAAAGTAGTAATTTATCGCCTGACAGACCAAGTCGCACAACCAATTCCGCAACCAAAGCATCCGTTTAAACTTCATGTTTGGGGAGGTATAAGTCGTAGAGGAACAACTCGTCTTTTAATTTTTGACGGCATACTACGATCAGAATTTTTTGTAGATAAAATTCTTCGACAAACACTTTTACCGTTTATTCAAGACGTGTACCCTGACAAACACCGTTTCCAACAAGACAATGATCCGAAACATCGTTCTATATTGTCAAAAAACTTTATGAAAAGCAACAACATAAATTGGTGGGAATGTTGGCCGTCAGAGTCTCCAGATTTAAACCCGATTGAAATGGTTTGGAACATGCTAAAACGAAGACTAGCCAAAAAAGACCTAAAGACAAAAGAAGACCTAGAAACTGCGCTAGAGGATTTTTGGACCACAGACCTAACCGTAGAATGTTGCAACCGTTTTATTGATCACCTTTATAAAGTTGTTCCAACAGTTATGATTGTCCAAGGACGAGCTACGGCAGACCTTCCACGAAAGATATTCCCAGAGAGATCTCTTGGGAAATCTATTGACTACTTCAACTCTAAGCTGAAAGAACCACTACTTCGACAAAAGATCGCCAACCTCCTACCGAATTAAGATGACAGATAACCAGACACTTATATCATATTCAACAGCCTTTTTAAAGGCTACACAAATTTCAAGAAAAGAGTTTTTAATTGTTGTTCATCATTCAAGTTTTAATTTATGCTTTGTCCATCTCCCACTATTTGAACCCATTTGAAACGCATTCTTACATAAATCATATTTACAACAAGCATGGCACACTGTAAATGCACAAGTACATTTGCAAAATATTGAATAAAACTCGAATTATGATATTAATTACATGTGTAGCAACTTTTTTAAATACTGTTGAAAAAAAACAAATATTTACTTTATATATTTATTAATTAATGAAATGAACATTTATATATAAGAAATAGTTAAAAATTGTAACTATCGTTTTAGCTTAATTTAATTTTTCTTTTTATTGTCCTTTAAAATGTTTGATCCAGTTGTCAACAGGTGTTTAATTGGTCTATCAGTCATTCGTTTTTTGTTTACTCGGCAATTAAGTTCTCGGCGACTTATAAATTTTAATTATAACAGGAAATTGAAGCCATATTAAAGCTTGCTAGCAGGCATGTAACGACTATATTTGATCATATTTATGCCTTTGAGGCCCATTATTGGAAATAATATCTTCTTCTAGATATTGACAAGTAATTTGAAGTGAATTATAAAGAAAAAATATTTAAAATACAAAATCGAAATATTACCGTATCGAAAATGTATCAATGGACAGACAGTAAATAAAATAAATTAAAAGTATTTCATGCTTTAAATTATTTTTTAAATACTCGGGTTATTTTAAATGAACAGTACTCAATGTAATCATTTATCAAAAGGAATATAGCCTTTTACATGACATGCGTGAGAAAAGTGAACAAGTTCTAAAAATAAATACTGCCCCTTCCGTACCTCATCACCACGCTTTATAATTTACATAAGTGAAACATCTTTAGATAAAATGAAGAACAAGGCAAATAAGAACAATTATTTGGGAGATCTACAAAATTATAGTTGTTGGAAATTATACACATAAGTAGGAGAAAAGATAAGAAATTGTTTATAAAAGTTTTGTTTTTCATATGACGACCGCGGCTATTTAAGGTCTAGGTCATAACCGTTCAAACACATTCCTGCATAAGAAATGAGCTCTGCATCTAATAAAAACGAATAACGGCACTGTTTGCTGCTCAAAATATCGAAAAAGACATAATTTTATTTAATCATATATTATTTATACCAATATTTAAAATTAATAGTTTTCTTTATCATTGCAATTATTTTTTTGTCTTTACATTGTTTTCATATATTTAGAGTATACCTTCCGAAAAACAACATTTAAACTTAAATATAAACTCATTATTTATTTTTGCCAGTCAGACCTGAAAAGTAAAAAAAAGAAAAGAATTATAGTTTTAAACAGACGTGCTGATATAGAATTTTATTATTTAATATGATAACAGCTCATGCAAAATTCTATCAAAACAAACTAACTGTGACACCTTGAACATACATTTAATTAAGATTTACCTGTGATGGCTCACCTATTATTACAACATGTATTTAAATAATCACCTACCTGGTACAATTGGCACGCTTCAGTACGCTTGACTGGGGACATTTAATCCGATAATTACCTAGTGTATTAATCAAACAGAAGGTGAACATAAAAGTCGACCATGGCCACCATAAATTTTATGGTCGACATCCTTAAGACAAAGTCACGGGTAGTACTGTATATGGTTCAGGGGTGGGGATCTTGACCATTTACATGTTTTCACACAGTAGGGGTGAAACACCCCCCCCCCCCAAGGGACTTCCCCTATATTACATTGGGATTGTTTTATTTTCCCATACAAGAATATATATAGTTTAGGGGTGGGGATCTCGACCGTTTACAAAATATAAGAACATTCGCAAATGGCAGGGGAGGGGGTAAACCCAGAGTCTAGCCCGGTATATTTCGTTCAAATCAATTTGACATTATAAAAAGGAATATATATGGTTTACAGATGGGAATCTCGACCATTTTCAAATGACAAGGGGTGGGGCGACCCATAGAGGAGGGGGAGGACAGGGGGGTACCCTTCTCCCTTCTCGCACCCCTCTTCTCCTTTCTCCTACCCCGTTCTCCTTTCTCCCATTAGAATAAAACATCTCCTTTTGAGATATTTTTTCTTGAAATATTAGAAAAAAATTTAAATGGAGAGATATTTTATTTTTTCTCCTTTCTCCAACTTTTTCTCCTTTCTCCCAGCCTTCCTCTCCTTTCCCCTTTCTCCCTGTCCTCCCCCTCATAGAGACTAGCCTGGTATATTTCATTATACTTTACAGAGAGAAAAAATTGAGTTTAGGGTGCAGGGATCTCGACTGTTCAACATTGTCAAATGACAGGGGTAGGGTGATCCCTGGAGCCTTACCCTACATTTCATTTGATTTGTTTTTAATATCATATTCCATGTTCATAATTGAAAAACCGGTTTTGTGAATCTCTTTATAATGTTCTCAAGTTAAAATCATTTTTAAAATAAAAATAAAAAAATATTTCGGTTCTTTAGTTAAACCCTCCCTTCCCTTTTCCTTTATTAAAATTATTCCGATTTCATTTCATTTTCATTAATAAAAATATTCAAAAGATCGTTTTTCTCATTGGGAGAAACGAAAAAACAAATATATTTATAAGCCGCAAACTCGGAAAGGTTAAAAAGTCAATTCATGATTGAGTTTAAAAATAGAAAAACCATGTGATGATGTTCAGCTCGAAGCAATAATTTTACTTTTGAAATTGCACTGACTGGTTATTATGTTAATACTGTTTAAGACAACACGAGTTGTCTCCCGAAAATAACAGTTCATTATCATAACAACATTTTCTGACCTGAACAAGTCAGAATTGTCAGACACCAGGTCATCATCTCAAAGGCCACGCGTCCGTATTTACAGGTCACCCGCCTTCATGAAACAGCAACAAAATCACTTGCAAAGACCTTCTTCACACGCAAAAAATATTAAAATGGCCATGAAAATACGGAGGTAATATGTATTACCTTCTGAAAATGACCACATTGACCTAGATTTTTTTACTAAAAAACGTAAATAATCACTATATTTTCAATAACTTCTCGTTCGAGAAACTCCCAAAACAACGACTCTCAAACACGTGATCTCTCGCAAAAAACCACGTGATCGTATGTGTCTTAGATCGGCGGCAAATTCAAAATATCTTCTGGTTTGACGGACTCGATGGAAAACTACGCAAAACAAAAATTGACCCGTACAGGTCAGAATTTCAAAACATTTTCTGACTTGAAGAAGTCATTTTATTCTGACTTGTTTATGTCAGAGCTCTGACTGTTAGTCGCAAGACCAATAAAAATGGAGAACAAATTATTAAAATGTTTCCTCAAGATACTACCTTTTGATTGTAAGAAGCTTCTGTCCAAGTTTGGTGAAAATCCATGATGGTTTATGAATCTAATAAATGTTTTAAAAAAGTCCATTCATATGTAATATATGGAAAAACAGGGAATATTTTTTTACAAGATTTCTAGATAATAGCTTTTGATAATGAACAAGCTTCTTACCAAGTTTGGTATAAATCCAGGATAGTTAAAGAAAGTTATTAAAATTTTAAAAACTTTAACCACAGAGAGAATGTAATGTCACTGAATGGTAACTGGCCAAAATAAGTAAAACTCAGAAAAAATGGATTTTTCTGTACAAAATTTACTTCTAGATACTATCTTATGATCACAAATAAGCTTCTGTCTAAGTTTGGTTGAAATTCATAAACAAAAATCTTAGTACTATT
>CM034362.1:57348542-57513003 GCA_019925275.1 Mytilus edulis
CTCTGTCATTAGGGACTGTGCAATATTTATCTGAGGGTGGGACCGGTGCAAACATGGACGGGGCACATACTTTTTTCATGCAATTAATGAGCGGGGCGCAAAGTTTTTTGTAACAAACCTTTGGCGGGGCGCACACTTTTTTAAAAACCCTTTGTGTGTGCATAAAAAAAATAAATCAGAGTATAACAGATTAAAACTATTTGTGATTTCTGTGGAAAAAAGTAACTTGATAGAAAAAGAACAATTGAATCTAAAACAAAATAACCTAATACAGTGCTTCAATATATTTTTGTGTGTTTATGCTTTTAATAATCATTAATTTTATAAAAAAAAAATGAAATTCTGATCAAAATTCTGGAAAACTATAAACAATGTTTTGAAAATTAAACATATGACATAACATATGGTAATAAATGCTTAAACATAAAACAACTTCAATTGTATTTTAAATAAATCTTTAACATGACAAAATTAAATTCTTAAACATTAAAAGAATTACAACTTAATCTATGAAAAAGCTGAATTATGTCCCTTGGGAGTATTAATTTCCAACAAAAGTCCTTGCAAACAGCAGAAAATGAAAAATTATGTATGCCTGATATAATTAAAGATATAAACTACAAAATCAAGCACTATTGAAATATTTTCTGCATGAATTGCCAAGAATGTGAACAAATTCTTTACACAGGAGAATATAAATTCTATCTAAATTTGGCCTCAAGTGGGCCTCTTTTTTTCTTAGATGGACAATTTTAACGCTGAAAATGCTTCTAGTATGATTAAATATTGCCTTACTCCATAAACAGTACAAACTTAACCAGAACATTTCCAATTTTAATAGCTAGAGAAATACCCAAGTGATACATTAGGGAATTACACAGCAAAGAAGGCAAATATCTCAGTTAAAAACATTTGTCGCGTCTTGAATTCTGGTGTTTCCAATTGAACTATTTATTGCGAAAGGTGAAAAGAAATACAAAAGAACTATAGTTTGGTGCATTTTATACAATATAGTTAATATTGAACTCCCAGAATAAAGTTTTATATCAGTACCCATCAATTTGACTTATTATGATGAATCAGCACTTTTCTCAACACAGTTTTGTTCTCAGTGAATAATTTTTATTCTTTGTGATAAAAATCAAATGTACTTATAAAAAGCTTCAAAATAGTATAAAATAACTGAAGTCTGATGCCCACTATCATTTTACACCAAATTTATGAAATTTTGGAAGTCTTTTCAAATAATTGTCTAGAAAATATTTCAATAGGTTATCAAATTTATTTTGTAAATATACACACTGCAATTATTCATAGATAAATACAAAAAAATATATTGTACCCTTACATTCAATCACAGCGCTCCTAAGTTGACTTCCTTCAAAAATAAAATCTTTATAATATTGAATTAAATGCATTTGAGTTGAAATATCAACTCTGATATACATGTATTATTGAATGTTGTGCATTTTAGTTAAAAAATATCATGTTTCCATATATGTGTTTCATTTTTTTTCCAGCGGGGCAAGGACTTTTTTTTTCATTAATTGAAGCGGGGCAAGAACTTTTTTTATAATAAATATTGGCGGGGCATACAGTTTTTTTTTTTTTAATATTTGCTGTACACCGGCCCCACCCTCAGATAAATATTGCACAGTCCCTAAAGTTGATAATTTCTGTGTCATTTTGTCTTTTGCGGCGAGTTGTCTTATAAGCAATCAAACCACATCTGTTTTTAAAATACATCATGATCAAGAGACAGTATCTTGGGCAAATTTTGAAAATACATGTATTTATTTATATTAGAATAAGAAAAATGTATGAAATTACAAAAATACTGAACTCCAAATGTAATGACAAAATCAAAAGCTCAAATACATTAAACGAATGGATAACAACTGTCATATTCCTGACTTGGCACAGGCGTTTCTTTGTGTAGAAAATAGTGGATTAAACCTGGTTTTAAAGCTAACTAAACCTTTTCATTTGGATGACAGTCGTATCAAATTCCATTCTATTGAAAAGGATGTGTGGACAAAGCAAACATACATAATAGGCAAATATGTCAAAAATAGGGGTACATCAGTCAACATTGTGTTTTAATCCTAATCACTACAAAAACAAACAAATATGTAACAAAGACGCACCAAATGTCTCAAACATTTAGAATTGCACATAATTTTTTATGCTGCTTAATATGTGCATACACATTAATAATGAGGGTTAGTTGATTAGTTGAGAACAAAATTGTTTCACATTTTTATTACACTATTTAAAACTGACTATACGATACAGATTTTTTTCTCATAGTTGTTTGCCGTACAGTCACAGAAATAAGGCATCAGTAGTATAGTGAATCAAAAGTCACAAATATTTTGAGAGATAACAAATCAACTATAAGAGGAAAACAACAGAAATAACATCCACACTGTAGTTTAAAAAAAAACCCGACAATCCAACATGCATAGAAACGAATTATTAAATAACAACTGTCATATTCCTTAACTGATTCAGGACATTTTAAAAACAAATGGTGGGTTAAACTTAGTTTTGTCGCTAGCCATACTTCGTGCTTTACGGCAATTCTAAATATATACCGCTAAAATAACAACATAACATGACGGGAAAACCGTACAAATGCTTAAAATTGCTTATGTTTTCGTCATTTGATTTCTGTTGAATAGTTTTATGACTTTTAATTATACCACAACTACTTACTTTTATATTAACGAAAAAACAATTAATTTCCGATTTCAAACTGTGAACTTTCCATTTCTCAGTAGCCAAATTCCAGCTGCGCTTACATATGTCGGACATACAAATTATTTCCTCAATGACGATGCGGTGCACCTTACAAGGAAGCTATTGAACAAAGATTAGCTGTTTCCCCAATAACCATGGATATGTTGAAGTCTTGATTGTCTGTTTATCATCTTAAGAACGTGTTGCAGTATTCTTCTATTTGTCTTTTTTTTGATTAATTATTACTTTTACTGTTTAGTCTATTTTTGGCAGTCTTAATTTGGCGTGGCTCGGTACTCGTACATCCCGTCATTGTGTAATTGTGTTATAATGGTAATTTTTTGTATTCTTGTCTTTCGTTTTTACCAAATTTATGTGCGTTCTCAATATGCCGTTGTGTTTTTCTTTGTTGACATATTTGTTTGTTTTTGTAGTGATTTGGATTGTAACACGATATTGACGGCTGTATCCCTTTTTTGAAATTTTGACCTCTATTTTGTGTGTGTGGTTTTTTTTTACACATCGCTGACTATGCAATGGAGTTTAATGCAATTGTCATACAAGTGAGAGGTTTAGCTGGCTGTAAAACAAGGTTTAATCCACCATTTTCTACATAAGATAAAGCCTCACGAAATCAGGAATAAGACAGTTATCATCCGTTCGTTTGATCTGTTAGATTTTTGACTTTGCCATTTGATTAAGGACTTTCATTTAGAATATTCCTTTATGCTCGGTATTTTTGTTATTTTACTTTTTGCAATCGTTGTAGTCAATCGCCTGTCCCTTTTTTCTCAATTGTAACCGAATGTGTCTTTACCACGAGTAACATTCTGGTTGCCTCTTGTCAAACCTGATATGCACATCCTTTCAGAACATTTATTTGTAGTATGGGTTGGTGTTATTTAGTTTTTATCTTTAGTGTAAGATTTAGTACACTTTTGTTTGTGGGTTTTCGATTTTTTGTCATGAGTTTGTCTGTATCTTTTCGAATTACGAGTGAAATGTAACTTGTATATTCAGATAACATATACAAACGTAAGGTATTATGAGGAAGTAAAACAAATCACAAAATTAAATTTAATGGATGATTTAAAAAACCTAAACATACCATTTATATTAATGCAAATGCTTTGTTGAACATGAAAGTTTAAATCACTATGTAATTTCAACATAATTTATGTATCTATTAAACTACTATTTTTCTTATAATAGAATTAAAAATTAGAGGGTTCCTGTCTGCCAGATTTTGCTTGATGAGTTCAGCCAACCGAAGTTACGAAAATGAATACTCTCATAACCAAATAATCATTCCTAAAGTTAGTGCATTGTTATTTTTTTCTTCAATCAAAACATCATTGCATTTAAAGATAAGTACAATGAAATAACATATTATTTATCCGTCGTTAGATCAGATCGAGCACTGTTTCACATTCTGTACCAGACTTGACATCATACGCTGTAACTTTTAGTTCAGTGTGACCAAAAATTAGATTGACGCGTACACTACGGATTTCTTTCGATGGATCGGGGATTTCAATTTTTAATTTTCCCAAAAGTGTGCATCCCTCTTCGTCAGTGTATTTCGGATGTTCAATGGTAGACTGGTACACGGGGAAAGTAGCGCTTCGTTGATATTCCTTGATTGTTTTGTGTGTTTTTGTTATCTTTGATCCTAGCTCGACTTCAGAACAAGTTTTTACATATACGGCAAATGCATGGATACATTTCGCTTCTCCGTCTACCATTGTTCTTCGCGTTGAATCATGGACATCAGGATCAAAAGCCTTGGTGATGCCTACACCGTATGTATATCTAACTATTCTGGACACAATGTACTCAGGTCTGTGTCCAAATAGCACGGCTCCTTTCAAGACTGACAAACCAGCATCATCTGGTACAATGACACGTTTCTCCGGGAAGGCTGCTTTAATACTGTCTTGAATAATTTTACTCTCCGAAAAACCACCGACTAACAGAATCACTCCGACTTTTTTGTAATTCACCTTTGCAAACGAATCTCGGATAAGATCTATTATGTTTTGCGATGCCTGTTTAAAAAGATCTTTAATCAAATCGGTATCGATTCTTATTTTGTCGTAAACAAGTTCCATTCGACCCTTGTATGGAGAGTCACTGATAACAGCTTCCAAGTCTTCACCTGAATGTGTTTTGCAAATTTGATCTAGGACTGCTCTTGGAAATGACATTGTTACCTTGTCATTCTTACTTCTGTCAACAGTTCTTTTGACTGCCTCTAGTTCTCTGAAAATATCTAGGTACGCAGATGGATGCTGACGTTTCATTGCGTTTAAGAGGGGTGCGCCAACAAGTTTAACGAAGATCTGCTGGAACGACATATCAATAGAAGTACCACCACAATCACCACCGGAGGATCTGCATAACTCCTTAAGTTTACCTTTAGTAACTTTCTCGTGGATTGTGATGTCAGCAGTTCCACCTATAATGAAATTAAACATTTGGTTAAGAATTTAATAGTATTTCTATATTTTAATAATTTACAAAGAAGTGTATTTTCATTTTCTGAATGACTTTATACATTCTTTCAAAAATATTCCAAAACAACAAAACACATGTAATCTTCTAATGGAACAAAAACGTTAGATTTGCTGTGGTTGAAGTTCTTCAATTGTTTATTAAACTTCAAAAGGAATATCCACACCCAAAAGGCGCTAGAGGTGCGTTTATTCACTTTAATCAAGATATAAGGACAATTTAAAAAATATTTTCTTTGCTTCTTTTCATACAGATAAAGTCCAATGATACGACATAATGTCGAAAGTTTTGACTATATCAGTTACATGTCAATTGTATACATAAGAAAATGCATGTACCAGGTCAGGAGTATGACATTTGTTATCCATTCGTTTGATGTGTATTATTATTTGATTTTGCCATTTGATTAGAGACTTTCCGTTTTGAATTTTACTCAGAGTTCAGTAATTTTGTGATTTTGCTACTTTTCATACAAACCTCCATTGTCCACTACCATGTATTGTGTTCCATCTTCTGTCATTGAGAAACCCTTTTCTGCACCTGACAGCTTTTCTATAGGAAGATATTGACAGTATATAGATGCAGCCTCTGGTTCAAGAGCAATTATTAGCTGATCATCTTTTATTCCAGCCTGGAAAAAAGGCATAATTAGATAAAATAAAATGACACAAGAAACATCTAAAAAATTGATTAATTATAATAGTTAACTTTAATTGCAAACACTGCATTGACTAATCGGATTTCTTTACACATGTACTTTCATTTATATATCAGCATATGTGTATGAATTTTCAACAACGGTGTAAAATTCCGTACACCCCTGATTACACCAAGATAACGAATTTATTTCTTATGAACAATTCCTTTACTCATTTTTAAAACAGGATGTAAAATTGAAAAATGGTAATGAAAATTTTCCAGTGTATCATTTTTTCAAAGTCGATATTGCCTCGCATTGTCAAATACTTTTTTTCTTTATTTTGGGGAAAATTCAGAAAAAATTGTGTTCTTTTGAATTTTTTTGGGGAAAAGAAAATTTCAATTTTTTTCAATTTTTTTCAATTTTTGTCCTCAAATTTATTTAATTTTCAATTTTTTTTTACTTTTTTGGACATTTTATTATTATTATTTTTTTTTCTTAATTTTGGCCAAATTTTTTTTTTTTTTTAAATTTGGCAAAATTTTATTTATCCCGTGGTGAACAAGGGTGGGGTGTTATTCACACCGGGGTAATTAACCAATCAGATTGCAGTATTTTTGCTCCATAAGAAATAATATTACTTACACGGTGTTCTAATGACCTAATAGTAATACGATATATAGATACAAAGTCCGTGTCTAAAGTTCTATATGTGACAAGAGCATAAAAGCTCTAACTCAATATGGAATTAACTGACTTCGTATATATATATATGGATTAGGTCACTAGCATACTGTGTAACGAATTTATTTTACCGACTATCTCAATATAGGATATTTAGACGTAGTTGTAAACCTTTATATTACTAGTAAAACGCAACAATAAACTAAACATTCAAACATTTACAGTGAAAAGTCATCATCTCTTAGCCATGTTTGATAACTTGAGCATGTTGAGAACAACACCGTTTTGAGTACACGCGGTCACCAAATGTTCGCTTTAAGCAAAGATATTCTTAGAAGGGTATACATTTGTAGGAAATAAGATAAAGGGAAAACACCTGCATATAAAAAGAAAACCAATCAGATATACCATCCCCAATCTACTATACCAATATAATTTATTTCATCATAAAGCTATTGAACGGAGATGAGCCTCATAAAATTAAAGGAAACAAAATGTATATGTGGCCTTGTTTGTCGAGTCGTCTAGGTTAATGTCAGACAAAGATCATTCTGCGTTAACATGGATGTCTAAAAAAACCAATTCACAGAAATATTTTATATCTATTAAGTAGTTACATTTAATCACTGGTGTTAAACTGATCACCGTAATTGCAGTTACGGTGATCCCAACATGACGGAGCCTAACACAGGTAAAATCGTCTTTTTGTAATTTCTCCGTGTACACGCGTTGTTTTAAAGAGTAACTCAGCCGCTAGGTTGATATGTACTATATTGTTGTATGTGTGTGTTCTTTTATCATGCAGTGAAAACAAATTATATAAAAAATATATAAAACAAATCATTTACACCTGTATGTAAAATTATTTCATATTTTTCTACACCTCATTCATCCCTCAGGTTGGGAAAGTATGTAGATCGAGGTATTATACTAGATCTAGATACAGAAGGAAAAAAGATAACCTTCAAAAGAAGAAATCAGAATTCGAATGATGTGAAACATCTTTCAAATACCGAATCAGAACACATAGAACTAACATTGACACATGGAAAATGCTTGCATTTTCTTGTCATCATAATGAACATTTACCGTATAGCAGGATCGCTTATTTAACTGTTGAAGCTACAGTGTAGAACCCGGAGCTAATAAAGCATCTATTTGAAGAAGAGGGTATACATTTTCTGAGCGTGTCAAGAAGAAGGTATACATTTTCAGAGCGTGTCTATAGTAAGAAATCCCCCGGGTTCTAGCCACATCATCAAAGATTCAAACACTATGTTTATATAGTCGCCCATCAACGTCAGAGACATATATACACGCGTATATATGTTTCTGTCAGCATATAGACAAAGTTCCGATCATCACTAACAAGTTACTATGATCATGTACAAGTAACGAATATCTAATTATTAAGTTACGACTATCATAACCAACAAAATTCTTGGAGCTACGATGATTTTTCGTAAATTTTCGATGGTTATTATTTCGGTCACAAGGTCACATATGATATCAAGGACACACATATACAACAATACAGTACATATATCAACCTAGCGGCAGCGTAACTCTTTAAAACAACGCGTGAACACAGAGAAATTACAAAAAGACGACTTTTACCTGTTTTAGGCTCCGCCATGTTTGGATCACCGTTACTGCAATAACGATGATCTGTTTAACACCAGTGATTAATGCAGTTCAAATAGTGACAGTATTTTTTGTGTGTTTATTTCTGTGATGAATGCGTATAACTAAGTACGTTTTGAACTACTCACCATGTTGGCACTTTTTCGCATAAACTGTTTTGCTGCATCTGACCAAATAGCAGGAACAGTCAGAACCCATCGTATTTCTTTCTTTTCTATTTCTAATCCCCTCTCGTCAAAAATTCCAAACAGATGTTGCATCAGGGCTTTGATAGACAAAGCAAAAACCTTCATTGCTGTCACAGATTTTCCGGTGATATCTTCCATTATCATTTCCCCTTTGATATTCTGAAAAATAATGCGAATGTTACAAACTCATATGGCAGTTGCTATCTAATAGTTCGTTTCTATGTATGTTACATTGTCGTTTGTTTTTGTTTCACGTCAGTGCTCTGTTGTTTTGTTGTTTTATCTTATGGTTGATGTGTTTCTCTCGATTTTAGTTTGTAACCAGGATATTTTCTCTCTCAATCGATTTATGACTTTTGAACAGCGGTATACTACTGTTGCCTTTATAAAGAATCATAATCACAGACACTGGTTCTATTTTTATACAATCCTAAGAAGTTTTTACAGAATCAATAAAAAATATTGTTCGAAATTTTGTATAATCTTCAATTTACTATTCAACCCAATTAAATGCCATGTATTACATATTGGATATGTTTTTTTTATAACATGTATCAACTATTTTTTGATAGACAGAACCGATACTTTGGGTTGTTTTGATACAATGGTTTTGAATAAAAGGCTATAACAGACACGACTTATATAAATTTAGTTTCAGTCCGAATTTCTGACCATCGTTCCGGTTGAAATTCCTTTTGTATTCATTAATTTATCTCGTACTTTACATGCTTAATATATTTGCCACTGGACGTTAAGAAAAATATATATATATGCAATACCCAACCAATTAATCAACCAATCATTCATTTTCGCATTTAATAAACAGAACAATAGCATCCTTTTTCACTAAAAAAAATTGAAGTATAAACAACTACATTTTAGAAAGACAAATAAGGACAAGGTAAAATAACTAAAATACCAAACTCTGAGGAAAATTCAAATCGGAAAGTCCCTACTTAAATGGCAAAATCAAAAGCCCGAACTCATCAAACGAATGAATAACAATTGTCATAATCCTGACATGGTACAGATATTTTCTTAATATGTATAAAATGGTAGATTAAACTTGACTTTATAGCTAGCTTAACCTCTCACTTGTTTGACAGTCGCATACAATTCCAATATATTGACAACAATGTGTTAACAAAACAAAAAGACTTAAAAGGTAAATATGTCAAAAATAGGGGGACAGTAGTCACCGTTGTGTTATTATCTTTATGACTATAAAACAAACAAATACTAATATGCCAACAAAGATAAATAGGCATACATACAAAAAACATTAGCAAAAACGAAAGACATGCATAAGAATGTTTACCATAGCACAATGGCTGGATGTTTAAGCATCGAGCCATGTTAAAGGGATATTACCAAAAAAATAATATAGAAAATAGTGTCTTCTTTTTTTATTATTACTTTGTGTCAATTTTGTCGTCTTTGCTTATAGTTATTATCAATTTGGTGAATAGTTATCATTGATAAAATATGATTATTTTAAAAGCCATTGCATAATTCGAAAGAAGTGTGCAATTACATTTTCTACATAAGAAAATGCCTGTACCAAGTCAGGAATATGACAGTTGTTATCCATTCGTTTGATGTGTTTGAACTTTTGATTTTGCCATTTGATTGGGGACTTTCCTTTTTGAATTTTTCTTGGAGTTCAGTATTTTTGTGATTTTACTTTATAGTACTCACCTTGTTCTTGTAAAGTTGCATCTTAAAACGTTGAAAGAACAGATATTCGTTCTGTTCATGGTCCATGGCTATTTCAGAATATCTATTTTCTGCTTCGTAACCAAATGATACAAATTCTTCTTTGTCATTTAACAACAGGCATGTAGGTGTCTTTAAGGAAAAATGCCGTGCACTGCCAGCATTCCAGGCCTGGTTAGCATTGATTTTTAAAGGGTCCTTTTTGAAGTCGTCTCTTGATGAAAAGGCATACCCAGAGTAGGTGGTACCAAAGTCAATTGCTACCACAAACAAGTAGTCATCTGATAATGCTGACATTTTCAACGGCTACCATTCAAAGTCCTGTATATAAAGCCGTGAGTGTTGGCTGCTCAATAGACAAACTATAATTAACTCATAGACATAATGTATGGTTTGTTCGTTACCTTAACATGCTACGTATTGGACTGTTAATATGGTACCAAACACCTCGAATAAAACTTATTTTGTTTATTTAATTTTCATGAAATTTTTAAAAAATAATTACTTTGGTTTTTTGAAAAAATAAAATGATTTCAAAAAACTTAAACCGCACAATTTATCGAAAATTTTCATTGGCTATATAGCAGTCTGATTTCGATCATTGAGAAGCTTTAGACATTATTCATTAACAATAGAACGTGCGTCAACTGATTTTTACAAAGTTATCCCCCTTAAGTGTTATGAACCACCTAAAATTACTTTAAGGAAAAGACGATTCGATATTATGTGGTAAATGATCTAAAATAAATTGAGAATTTCCCATGGGGTATAATTAAGCTATGTGTACAAGTTTCATTACAATTGGTCAAGGCAAAATAAAGTAAAATAAAGGATACGGAAAATCTCCTTATTTTTCGTTTATAAATGTGCGTAAAGATAAATCGGTCAATTCGAAATTTATTTGTATTTCGTGGTAATAAGCAATATTGTGTATAAGTTTTATAACATTTGGTCATGGCAAAATAAAGTAAGGGAACGGAAAATAGTTTTGGGACATACGTGCAAACGGATGGACGTAAAGTCGGAAAAGGGTAACATTTGATGCCCCTCCGCAAAGTCGGGGAAAATAAAACATAATCTGAACTTATTTAACAAATGACCAATTAGCTTTGTCCGAAAAAGGGGAAGAATAAAAATGCAGGAAATAACTGTGATCATAAATGCTAATAAATCAGTTCCGTGAGAAATGAGTATAGAATAATGGGGACCTGAAATAAAAAGAATCTAGAATAAGAATGGGCTAAAATTTATAGAAAAGAGAATCATGGCATACATCCTTTAAAAAAAATACAGCAATGAAGAAACACCATCTTGACGCCGATATAGGTAACTCAAATGTAAGAGAAAATTATATTTTTGTCAATAATACAATATTTGTTAAATATATTAAAAGGTAGATGTTCAACGGTATTGAATTAGAACTTCAAGTATTTTCATTTCAAATCAATCAGTACTCAATGGATGAATAATGAAAAGTTCGTGACCATTTTACACTCGCATGCAAATTGTCTTTAATATATTTGTATAAGTAAGTAAATTATTTATTATAGTGACATGTGTAAATTATGTACAGATTATAAACATACAATATATGATAAATAGTAATACACCCGGCCCAATGGACCTATAAGTCACCTCAAATAAAGTAAAACAATTATTAAACAATTATATCACGTTCTAATCTTTTGTTAACGTAAGTAAATTTCAAAAATATATAGACATAAAATATTTGTAAACAAAAATTTAACCTTTAAATATGTAAAAAAAATTAAGTGTTATATAAAAATTGACGTCTTATATGAAATGCACGAACTATATATTTTGCTAATTTTTATCGCTGGACGACAAACACCAATCAATCAATCAATCAATCAATCAATCAATCAATCAATCAATCAATCATTTTCACTGGATATTTGAACTCCACATAAAAATACTATGTGTGACTAAATCCAGACTGACAATAAAGTAATGCATTATGATAAGCAAACTTTAAAACGAAAGTTAAAAAAACAAAAGTAATTAGTTTCCTTTGCTTAAATTATAATTATTTAATGCTGCTCATTCTGTTTACTAAATTTAATTATAGTTTTATTACCTTAATCTCCTTTTCTGACCAAAAAGAAAACTTTTTGAACCAGGATGTTTATACGACCGAGTGAAGTCACTGTTAACAACAATAACATGAATAATCAAATGGAAAAGAAGTAAGGTGGCCTGTTCGGATCATTTAAAATTTAACGATACATGTTGTCATCAAACGAATATTTTGCATAAAAATTATACTGGCATAAATTCTACCAAAATAAACGTACAGACGTTATTCATGTACTAATACCCAAGACGATATTTTTTTAATCATATTCTTGTGAATAATTCAATTAAATTATATGCATCTTTTTTTTTCTTCTTTTTTTTTCTTTTTTATCTTTAAGCATTTTTCTCTATGCCTTATTGTTCCGAAGCACATTCATTATTCGTACTTTAGGGTGGTCTATTTCTTATGTATTTTGTCTATTACTAAATATTTCTATTTCAACATACAATTCTTCTCTATTATTTATTATTTACCTAATTTTCTAGATTCTTTTTGTTTTACTTAAATTTCTTTTTAGCTCACCTGGCCCAAAGGCCCAAGTGAGCTTTACTCATCACTTGGTGTCCGTCATCCGTCGTCCGTCGTCGTTAACTTTTACAGAAATCTTCTTCTCTGAAACTACTCTGCCAAATTTAACCAAACATGGCCACTATCATTATTGGGGTATCTAGTTTCAAAAATGTGTCCAGTGACCCGGCCAACCAACCACGATGGCCGCCCTGGCTAAAAATAGAACATAGGGGTAAAATGCAGTTTTTGGCTTATATCTCTGAAAGCAAAGCATTTAAAGGAAATCTGACAAGGGGTTAAATTGTTTATCAGGTCAAGATCTATCTGTCCTGAAATTTTCAAATGAATCGGACAACCTATTGTTGGGTTGCTGCCCCAGAATTGGTAATTTTAAGGAAATTTTGCCGTTTTTGGTTGTTATCTTGAATATTATTATAGATAGAGGTAAACTGTAAACAGCAATAATATTCAGATCTACAAATAAGGCAACATGACCAAAATGGTCAGTTGACCCCTTAAGGAGTAATTGACCTTTAAAGTTAATTTTTCGTAAATTTTTGTTATCTTGTACAAACATCTTCTTCTCTGAAACTACTAAAACAAGATGGCCGACATGGCTAAAAATAGTACATAGGTTAAAATGCAGTTTTTGGCTATTATCTTAGAATCCAAAGCATTTAAACAAATCTGACGAAAATAAATTTGTTCGTTAGGTCAAAGTCTATCTGCCCTGAAATTTTCAGACCAATCAAGCAACATGTTGTTGGGTTGCTGCCCCGCAATTGGTAATTTTCAGAAAATTTTGCAGCTTTTGGTTATTATCTTGAATATTATTATAGATAGAGATGAACTGTAAACAGCAATAATGTAGAACATGATCAAAACGGTTAATAAACCCCTTAAGGAGTTATTACCCTTCATAGTCATTTTTTATATTAAACAATTTTCATAAATTTTGTAAATTTTGTAAATTTTTATTTGTTAATGATATGCACAAAGACCAAGGTGAGCGACACAGGCTCTAAGAGCGTCTAGTTTATTTTGTCTATTATTCTCTTATCTTTATTTTCAATTTCCAATTCTTCTATATTATTAATTCTTTATTTTATTTTCTCGATTCTTTATGTCTTACCAGATCATTTCCCCCACATTGATCTGTAATATTGCTCCATTATTATCTATCTATTCTGTAACTCCCATTCAGACCGTCACATATTATTTTACAGTTTATTTCAAACTTTTGTGGAATATTAACATGATTAAAGACCAATATGTTATATAATAACATAATTATGTGACGAACATAGCAATCAATACTATTGAAAAGTAACCATAACAACAACAAAAACGTTAAAGCAACCATATATTTTAAACTATAGCATATGTGCCCAAGTTGAAAATTAATGCATGCTTTATTAGTATTACACTCCAAATGCATCTTTGTTTTTATCTAAACATTCAATTAAACAGGAAACGGAAGCGTTTTTAAAGCCACTCTTATAAAATAATCTTTTTGAAAAGATTTTCTTTTTGTAATTGCATGCTATTTTGTTATCTAAAACTGAAATTAAAAAAGATCGGAATTGATTCACACTTCAAAACGATTTAATTGACAATTTTCTTAAATGTAAACAACAAAATAGGCACTCGAATGTTAACATCCACTAAATACAGGAAGTGACAAAAAAGTTATTGAAAATAAAACTGAATCTGCTGGTTTCAACAGCAAAACAAACAGTTACACATATAATGTTTGACATGGCCGGGGTTAATGCAAGCTTTTAGCTTATTAAATGGCACGATGTGGCTTTATTATATATACTACGCGTCAAGTTTTAAGACCACGTGTCTCAAATTATTGCCACTTTTTGAGGCTATAGTTCAATAAAATCTTATTCCAAGCTATCAATCGAGTATTCAAGTCGACGACGAACAGTTGCCAATAGATATCAAAGGTACCAGTCTTATAATTTGATACGCCAGACTTGACCAGTGAGCGTGTACAATAAAATAGCAATGACTTTAAAACATTTTAAATTTTGCTTTATCTTTTTGCTAAATTTGGAGTTGACTTTAACTGCAAAAGTTCTTAATGTGACTGGCGGTTTTTACGAAAAGAATAAAGTCATGGAATCATTTGTGGTGAAGGCAAGTGATCTGACCGGGCCGAAAGGATGCGTCCGAGAATGCATGATGTATACGGATTGTAACGCAGTCAATTTTGACATGACCAGATCTTACTGCGAACTATTAGATGTTGCCATCAGTGATGATGAAACAATAAACAACAGCAATGAGGTGTATTTCTCTAATATCTCTGACTGGACAAAGGTAAGTTAAATCAAATGGACATCAACCCAACACTAAAATCACGTCATTTTGAGGCAAATTTAAAATTATCAAATGTCCATACAACATATTAACCTTGTAAAATAACACGGGATTCATAAAAATTGTAAATATTTCGTTTGATATTTAAATCTCCTTTTTATCAGGAGAAATAGAAAAGAGCACATTCTCTATATTGAAATCTTCATCAGGAGAAACAGAAAAGATGAAATGGAGGAATAGGAAAGAATTCAATCTTTTCTATTTCTCCTGATAAAAAGAAGATAGAAAATATGCTGGCAACCTAACGACACATACAATATATGCTGGCAACCTCACTATACATTTAATTTCAAAATTTTAAAGTAAAATAATAAAAATTAAAAGTTTAGTTTTGGAATCTTCCGAAAAGATTTTGTAATCTAGAGATAAAAGACAATCATAGTAATTAATTAATCTGATCGCGTAATTATATATCATTGTTGAATAAATTGAAGGTCATTTTGGAAATTATAAATTTCATATTGTGACCTTATGTATTGATGACGATGGTGACGACGACGAGATCGACGACGACCGATTGCTTTTCGGGATTTTTTATAAGCTAGTTTTAAAGGGCCGCAGTCGACAGGCAGAGATACACATAACTCTAAATACAGTCGACTAGTTTCTGCTTTTACCAAATGCCACATAGAACGTTGCGGAAAGCTGTGTAATTTCTAAATTTCTAAATTTCTAAAAAAAAAAAAAAAAAAAAAATTAAGTTTAGCTTGACATCCATCTCCTCAAAATATTTTGCAACTTCGAAATTTTAGATAATCAGAACTAACAATAAATCTGATTGTGCTTTTATCTAGCATTGTTAAATGATTTAAAGATCATTTTGATAATCGATTATGATAGTTTTATTAACAGGAAAGACAACTGTAACGTGTAACCAGGCGTTTATATCCCAAACGTCCGTTCCAGAAAATACTTGGATCCAAGTTGTCCACAAACAATACGGTAATACTAAAAAAACTACAACTATTTATATGTTATGCACAATGAACCAAAATATATACACGGGCTCTTTGCCGATACAAAGTAAGTATGAACTCTTATATATACAAGTTTATACAATATAACAGCCTGTCCTCCTAATTATATAATATGTCACTATAAGACAATGTGGCTGGTACAACTTGTACTCATTGTACTGTGGCCTTTGACCTTCTGTCAACACCGCTTAACAAGTGTAAGGTCCGAGTCATTTTATTGTAACTCTATTAAAGTCAAGTCTTTACCTATGTCTGGCATCTTACTTGTAGCTATATTCACCCGACTTTGTTCTCTCTTAGAACACTCACGGTCCGTTTTTGGCTGTCTGTCTGATGTTAACCTACACAGTTTTCTGTTTCTAATTTGGGTACCTTGAAAAAGTAAAGGGACCTTTAAGTTATCGATGTGTAATATGCTAGCTGACACGTCAATCAGACACTTATCTTTCTTCATAAAGTCTAAACCTAGAATACCATCGACTTGTAGGTCAGTTACAACGGCCTCTGGTATAAACTTTTCTTTACCAAAATCAGGTGTGAAACTACCTATACCTCGAAGGCTTAGATACTTGTCACTGACTGACTTAATCTGTGACCTAGTTTCACTTAAATGTGGCCTACACAAGTGAGGAATTGAATCATACACTCTTGTAGAAACTAACGTTTAACTTAGTGTAGCTCCAGTATCCACCACAAACTTGGCTGGTACATCTTGAATGTTTAACTCGACAAACATTCCTGCATCCGTTGATGCTGAAACAACAGCGTCTTTGTCATTATTTGAAGACTTTTAATTAAATTCAGACTTCAATGTTTTAACCGTACCGTCCGTATCAAAATCGTTTTTATGTGTTCCCTCCGTACTTGGTATCTGAATAATATTGGGACAATTTCTTGCAAAGTGTCCTATTTCTCCACAACTAAAACAAGGACCACCCCTTTTACCTTTACTTTGTGAGTTATTTATCTTTCTCCGTGGTTGGAACTTTCTTTGGGACTTTAAATCTTTAATCTCTTTTGTTAAAGATTGTATACTTTTTTCAATCGTCTGCAACCACGTCGTCATTTGTCCCATAGATACAGCCGTATCAGGACTAGCAGGTGCGTCTGTCCGTTCGTCACTAGTAGTCCGTTGTAAGTGACCTATACTTTCCATTGCTCTACTCTCAGCTTTGTTATACGCTTCAAGCTCAACTGCCAACCGTATAGCATCATTAAGACCTTTTGGACGAGACTGTTTGATTCTCAGTCTTATTTCGGAGTCTACTAGCGCATCTATAAATTGTTCTTTGGCGAGCGTGTCCCTTAATTCTAACGGAGCAGTCGGGTAGGCCAGATTAGTAAGTCTCCGTATAGCATCATTAAGACCTTTTGGAAGAGACTGTTTGATTCTCAGTCTTATTTCGGAGTCTACTAGCGCATCTATAAATTGTTCTTTGGCAAGCGTGTCCCTTAATTCTAACGGAGCAGTCGGGTAGGTCAGATTAGAAAGTCTTCGTACTGACTTCGCAAAGTCTCGCTTGCCTTCTGCCGTAGCTCCTTGAATTGAACACGATATAGTTCAGCTTGACTAGATGAAGCAAACCGTTCCTCCAGTGCGTTTACTAGGTCTGAAAATATTTGTCTCTTTTCCTTTAATAAATCACTAAAGACTGCTTGAGCCTGTCCGATCAGTGACACGGCCAAGTACAAACCTTTCTGGTGTTCAGACCATATATTAACTATGGTACACATCTCAAAGTGTGCTAAGTTATAAGAAGTATTGCCATCGTATTTTGATGGTTTGATTTTAACATCATTCGAACCAGAGCAAACAGTATGAGCAGTACTTTGATTTTTCGTTAATTCCGGCTTAGGATGAAAATATCCATCTTGATCTTCAACAACCATCGGACGTACACCCTGATCTTTAGATGTAGAAGATATGAAACCTTTTCCATGTTGTATTGTGCTTTCACTGAGCGACTGTATTTGCCTACTAATTTCAGCAATCTGGTCGTCAATATTTGACATATTTGCTATACAGTGTAATCAAAATGAAACAATTTTTATTAAATATTACACTCGTGTTACAACTCAGCCGTGACTTTAAGTGGTACGACTTTACCTCACGGTTGATTCACTTAAATCTTTTAAGTAAACATTGATGTTAACTGACAATAAATTAAATAACGATCAATCAATCAAATAGTATTTGATAGACAACTTGAGTCCCAACCGCTGCCACCAAATATGTAACGTGTAACCAGGCGTTTATATCCCAAACGTCCGTTCCAGTAAATACTTGGATCCAAGTTGTCCACAAACAATACGGTAATACTAAAAAAACTACAACTATCTATGTTATGCACAATGAACCAAAATATATACACGGGCTCTTTGCCGATACAAAGTAAGTATGAACTCTTATATATACAAGTTTATACAATATAACAGCCTGTCCTCCTAATTATATAATGGGACGTTATGTCACTATAAGACAATGTGGCTGGTACAACTTGTCCTCCGAGTGGGACAGTCTGTCACTACCAGACAGTGCAGGCTAGTACAGCTTGTCCTCCGAGTGGGACAGTCTGCCTTGTCAATCGATCGATCGATCCGATCAACCTGTACGTTCACTTGTACCCAGTACAAAGTGTCACCTGAATATTAAAGCTCTCCTAGCGTCTTAATATTACTAACGTACGCTCTGTTGACTGATGACGGCTCATCGACAGCCAACCGACAGCCTCTCTTATATACCCGTGGTCGATACCACTATTTACTTGATAGGGGTGTTCTCTAAATGTTACCCTTACGGAGCATAGAGAGTCCTTTACGATCACCCCTATAACTTTCGACCCGGTCACTAATTTTCCCGCCAAACGTCTAAATCTGCGTAACTCTTTCTCAGCGTAAACCATGCATTTCTACACCAACTGTAACCTTAACGACCAATAAACATTACACAACAATATTCTTAAAATTTAAGGCACGGCACTTGTGGTTCTTCCTTTAATAAATAAATCAAGATGTAACCCATCAATTTAAGGGCGATATCTTTTTGCGCCAAAAAGTAACTCATTTGACTTGTATATCAGACATTTTGACTCGTGAAAAAATATTCTATTACAAAAAAAAAAATTATGTGTAAAGGTTAATTATAGTACATGTATGATATAGGTAAAACATGTACAGGTATGCTATAGGTAAAACATATTTACAGGTAAATGTGGCGCTATTTCATTTCATTTATTGGCGCAATTAATACCATCAATATTGAAGAGAGTGTCGCAATTAATACCTTTTCAAAACTGCAATTGGCGCAAATTTATTCTGCCCCAATTTAATAAGTCGATCTTTAATCATTTAATATGAGAATAAGGAATTGTGGTATGATAGCCAATGAGTAAACTATCCATTAAAATTCGAATGAAGTGGACAAATGCAATTATAGTCAACTATACGGCCTTCAACAAAGAGAAAACCATATACCATATGGTCGACTATAAAATATCCATACATAAAAATTTGAAATAGTTAAAAATGAGAAAATTGACGGCCGAATTTATAACAAAACAGAATATGAAAAACAAATATGACAGACATTAACCAACGACAGTGACTGAACTACATGTACAGGTTCCTGACTTGGGACAGACACATACAAAATGATGCGGGGTTAGCATAATTGTGAGGGCTCAACCTTTCCCTAACCTGGAACAGTGGTGTCACATTACAACATAAGAACAAACTATCAAAATCAGTTTAAAAAAGTTTAACTGATCATCAGATAGATACAAATAGAAATGCATCTAACAAAGACACAAAGTGGACGTGGACGAATGCCTTTTTAATGGATTTTTTTAATACCGTAATATACATATATACTGTAATCTGATCATGTACATTTAAAAGGATGAAGATGCTTGCTGGCCAAACAATTGTCCACCCAAAACTAGATGTATTGTTGGCTATGGTAACCTAAACATCTGCATACCGTTTGGTAAGTATTATTACGAGATCAATTGTAATTTTTTGAAATCTTTATGGATCACTTTTGCAGTTATTATAAACTATACGTAAAACATCTGAGTTACGAAATCACTAGCAAGTCAACACTAAGGTTGTGAGTTCGAACCCAACTCGTGCGGGTACACTCAACTCCAATCTTAATTGACTAGGATTGTCAGTTTTTCTATCGAAGGTCTGTGGTTTTCTCCGGGCACTTCAGCTTCCTCCATCAATAAAAGCTGGCCGCCACGAATAGCCCAACATTGGTGCTTAAAAGTGGCGTTAAAACACCAAAATCAACAAATCAACCTGAGTTACGATGGTGTTACATAGTTTTACAAACAGGAAAGATTACATAAGTTGCCTGGTTGTTTTTTGTTTTGTTATAACCGTGGTGTTGCCCGTTTTTCTTCAATCTATGTTATATTTCCCCTCCATTTTGATATAGCGCCCTTCTTTATAAATAAATATAATATATTAAAAAAAAAAAAAACAATTGTTTGTACATTAATGTCGATTGTTCATATTTTTTTACCAGTTGCAACACAGCTAATATTAATTTTAGATGTTAATTAAACCAATCTATATTGATGATAAATCTTGCGTTTATTCACTTTTTGTTTTATCTAGTTTACTAATTTCCCGTTTCTATTCTCTATTCTATTATTGTCACAATAATTTTGAATAAACCATTAAAAAACCGTTGTGCATCTATACGATGGAAGAATATCAATTCACACATGATAATTGAGTAAATTATATATTAATTTCCGGGAATTTATGTCTCTAAATCGAAAATGCCTATTCAAAAACTGCTACAATTAAAATATTCATATAGTATATCATTTTCTCGTTTGAGAATTACAGTGCATTATTTGTGTGTATATAGAAACACCATGTGACAATAATTTGTGTAAGAATGATGCCGTATGTATCAACTCTGTGAAAGACTATAGCTGTCGCTGCCTACCTGGATTCTATGGACAATACTGCGAACGTAAGTTTTTAATTCAAATATTTATTGCCATACAAACTTTGAACAATAAGTTTGTAATGAATAAAATAAATATACACAAAATATATTTTACAAACGAAACCATAGGAAAACATTATGTAGTCTTAAAACATAAAAAGTAAAAAAGCAAAACAATTTATCTATATGATATATAAATTATTTATATAATCAAATCAAGAGTCATCTGTCCTCAGTTTTAATGCCTGTTTAAAAGAGACCCTCAGCTAAGATAAAACAGGGACAGCAATTAAGCTACAAGCTGCTTGCTCGGGAAAACGATTGAGGCGGGTTTAAATGTGTTTGAATGAACGTAGGACAGCGGCGTTAGAACATCTTTCAAGAAAAACTAATCTGTCGGAAAAGACTACAAAACACCTAAACAAAAAGAATGATTTCGCAAGAGAGCGGTAAATTATATTCAGCAGTAGACCGACATGAAAAGACAAAACTTAAAACCTAAACCTTTTACTTTAGTGTCAACTATTTGTGCATATAATGGTCTAATAAGCTTCTTAGATAAAGGCGGAAAATACCAAAGGGGGATAGCTAAATTTATACGTAAAAAAATAAATGATAATGACATAAAAAAGACAAACATTTAAAGGACAAACAAAAACAGTCTACAAAACACAACATAGAAAACTAACGACTAAGTGAACCTCATTTAAAACCGGGGTTGATTTCAGGTGCTCCAGAAGGGCAAGTAAATTATGTTCTACATCTTAATGCAATTCATCATAATAATAAAAAGAAACTGTGTTACATGGATACATAAAAATCAAATCTAACACTGACTTATATAAACAGAAACAATTAACTGCTATAAACAGTTAGAATATGAAGATGAAATGAAAAATGAAGGATACATATTCAAGAGTATCCTGTTAATTTCCCTACTTTAAAAAGAAGATGTGGTATGAAAGCAATGTCCAATGAGACAACACTTCGGAAAAGACCAAATGACACAATAATTAACAACCATTTACAACTATAGTTCACCATACGGTCTTCAACAATGAGCAAAGCCCATACCACATAGTTAGCTATAAGAGGCCCAAAATAGACAAACGTAAGGCAATTCAAAGGAGAACACTAACAGTCTAATTAATATACAAAAAACAAAAAATGAACGAAAATCAAATATGTTACGGTACACAGCAACAAATGACAACCATTGAATTACAAGATTACATGTAGTGTCCCTACATCTAAGAATATATCTGAATACTAATTCTGATATATAGAATCAACAATTGACACTGCAGGTGTTACATAAAATAACAGATTTCTTAAAACGAAATGATTTCTGTTTTACGGTAATAGCAGATGTAAACATTGGGTGTTTCATGGCAGACATGTTTTCTTCTTCTTCATTTCAGTAACGCCATGTTCGTCTGGTCCCTGTACGAATGATGGAACATGTACTTTCTCTGGACCAGTTTATACTTGTACATGTAAACCAGGATATTACGGGAATATTTGCCAGTGTAAGTTTTGTAACATTATTCTTATGTAGTACTTTATATTCTTTGAATGACTTCCCTTTAATATCAGTCTGATATGATGTATGTAAAGCCCATATATTATTTTGTATCATTATTCATTTAAATACAAATGAACACGCTGCTTCTAAATTGTGTCGTTCTTATTATCGCCATACGGCCCAGAAGAATATTACAAGGTTAATTCTTATTTACGAATTTACTTGCTTCTAACGACAAAACCATTATATATATATATAGGATATGTTATAAATAGTCAAATAAAAGTTTTGTTTTAAGTTATTGCAACATTAAAAAACTACTATTACAACTTCCTTATATTACGAAATGAAGAAAAGGGAAAAGAGAAGAGAAGTTAAAAAGAAAGAAAAAAAACCCCGTTCTCTTGTTTCGTTTTAAACCATGCTATGCCAAAAACAATATACCCTTTTCTATAACGTACGGGCGTATCATTCCCATACCATTCAAAACAATCCGCTACCCTGCAATAAGAAACCATACAATACCATATACTTTTAGTGTTTAAGACTTAAAAACGACCAAAAGACGAACGACTGTTACAATCACAACATATAACTTTAAAATACTGAGCTACAAGAACCCCACCAGAAATCGGGAGTGATCTGCGGTGCTCCCGAAGAACTAATAATGACACACAGTATAATAAAAATCCAGTATACATGACTGAGCATGACTGTTTTACAAAGCGAAGTAAAACTAACTGAAACAAACGTATTACTTCTCTAAAACGAAAAAATCTTTGAAATATGGGATAAAAATGGTTAATTCATGGATGCGAGTACCGCTTTAATTGTCCAAATGCATAGATTTGTTTCCACCAATATGGAATTAACAGTTGCTGGTTTTTTTTAAATACAATGAGATAACTTTAACATGTTTAAAGATCATGGGTCCATGTCACAACAATGGGACGTGTAGTGTCTCTGGGTCAACTTATCTGTGTGCACGTACATTTACCTCTTTTTCTTTCAGTTACGCCATGTCACGTAGGTCCATGTCAGAACAATGGAACATGTAGTGTCCCTGGGTCAACGTATATTTGCGCATGTACATTTACTTCTTTTTCTTTCAGTTACGCCATGTCACGTAGGTCCATGTCAAAACAATGGAACATGTAGTGTCTCTGACTCAACTTATTCTTGCGCATGTACATTCATTTCTTTTTTCTTTCAGTTTCGCCATGTCACGTGGGTCCATGTCAGAACGATGGAACATGTAGTGTATCTGGGTCAACTTATTCTTGCGCATGTCCACTCGGATATTACGGAACGGACTGCGAGTGTAAGTTCAATTTTTATTGAAAAATTCACTTACTTCTAACGATAAAATAACTTGTTATGAAGTATGTAAAAGTAAAATTAAAAAGTATAAAAATTACAACATCAAACGACTGATGTTACAACACTTAAAAGTTACCCCCATACTATGAATCGAAGAAGAAAAAGATATATCTGGCTTTTGCAACAAAAGTCGCTGGCTCGACAAAAAAACAATGTGCAAATATCTTTTTTTTTATGATTTTATGCCCAAAACTATTAATTGAAAAGTCGAAAATAAATTCACAACAGGTTGGCAATAAAAAGAAAATACGCCTTATCGCTATTCAGATTTTATGGGACTTTTTTCTGTGTATATTTGAGGTATAATGCTAAAGATTAAAACTTAAACATCATCTGTAGCAATTACTTCAAGGTTAGGGTCAAATTTATGATATCTATTGACTGAACTATTCTTCTTTTCGGTAATTGATGATAACAGACATATACGATATATGCTTCTTTTTCGCCAGTAATTGATGATTAAAGACATATGTACTTCTTTTTCCCAGTATTTGATTATCAGTTACGCCATGTCACGTGGGTCCATGTCAAACTAATGGAACGTGTAGTGTGTCTGGGTCAACTTACTTGTGTGCATGTACATTTACCTCTGACTGTTTTAAAAAGCAAAGTAAAACTAACTTACACAAACGTATTACTTCTCTAGAAAGAAAGAATTTTTAAATATAGGAAACAGATGGTTAATTCATGTATGAGCGTACCGCTTTAATGTCCAAATGCATAGATTTGTTTCCACCAATATGGAATTAACAGTTCTGTTTTTTTTTTAAATACAATGAGATAACTTTAAAGATCATGGGTCCATGTCAAAACAATGGGACGTGTAGTGTCTCTGGGTCAACTTATTTGTGTGCATGTACATTTACCTCTTTTTCTTTCAGTTACGCCATGTCACGTAGGTCCATGTCAGAACAATGGAACATGTAGTGTCCCTGGGTCAACGTATTTTTGCGCATGTACATTTACTTCTTTTTCTTTCAGTTACGCCATGTCACGTAGGTCCATGTCAGAACAATGGAACATGTAGTGTCTCTGACTCAACTTATTCTTGCGCATGTACATTCATTTCTTTTTTCTTTCAGTTTCGCCATGTCACGTGGGTCCATGTCAGAACGATGGAACATGTAGTGTATCTGGGTCAACTTATTCTTGCGCATGTCCACTCGGATATTACGGAACGGACTGCGAGTGTAAGTTCAATTTTTATTGAAAAATTCACTTACTTCTAACGATAAAATAACTTGTTATGAAGTATGTAAAAGTAAAATTAAAAAGTATAAAAATTACAACATCAAACGACTGATGTTACAACACTTAAAAGTTACCCCCATACTATGAATCGAAGAAGAAAAAGATATATCTGGCTTTTGCAACAAAAGTCGCTGGCTCGACAAAAAACAATGTGCAAATATCTTTTTGTTTTGATTTTATGCTCAAAACTATTAATTGAAAAGTCGAAAATAAATTCACAACAGGTTGGCAATAAAAAGAAAATACGCCTTATCGCTATTCAGATTTTATGGGACTTTTTTTCTGTGTATATTTGAGGTATAATGCTAAATATTAAAACTTAAACATCATCTGTAGCAATTACTTCAAGGTTAGGGTCAAATTTATGATATCTATTGACTGAACTATTCTTCTTTTCGGTAATTGATGATAACAGACATATAAGATATATGCTTCTTTTTCGCCAGTAATTGATGATTAAAGACATATGTACTTCTTTTTCCCAGTATTTGATTATCAGTTACGCCATGTCACGTGGGTCCATGTCAAACTAATGGAACGTGTAGTGTGTCTGGGTCAACTTATCTGTGTGCATGTACATTTACCTCTGACTGTTTTAAAAAGCAAAGTAAAACTAACTTACACAAACGTATTACTTCTCTAGAAAGAAAGAATTTTTAAATATAGGAAACAGATGGTTAATTCATGTATGAGCGTACCGCTTTAATGTCCAAATGCATAGATTTGTTTCCACCAATATGGAATAAACAGTTGCTGTTTTTTTTTTAAATACAATGAGATAACTTTAAAGATCATTGGTCCATGTCAAAACAATGGGACGTGTAGTGTCTCTGGGTCAACTTATTTGTGTGCATGTACATTTACCTCTTTTTCTTTCAGTTACGCCATGTCACGTAGGTCCATGTCAGAACAATGGAACATGTAGTGTCCCTGGGTCAACTTATTTTTGCACATGTACATTTACTTCTTTTTCTTTCAGTTACGCCATGTCACGTAGGTCCATGTCAGAACAATGGAACATGTAGTGTCTCTGACTCAACTTATTCTTGCGCATGTACATTCATTTCTTTTTTCTTTCAGTTTCGCCATGTCACGTGGGTCCATGTCAGAACGATGGAACATGTAGTGTATCTGGGTCAACTTATTCTTGCGCATGTCCACTCGGATATTACGGAACGGACTGCGAGTGTAAGTTCAATTTTTATTGAAAAAATCACTTACTTCTAACGATAAAATAACTTGTTATGAAGTATGTAAAAAGTAATATTAAAAAGTATAAAAATTACAACATCAAAAGACTGATGTTACAACACTTAAACATCCATACTATGAATCGAAGAAGAAAAAGATATCTCTGGCTTTTGCAACAAAAGTCGCTGGCTCGACAAAAAAACAATGTGCAAATATCTTTTTTTTTTATGATTTTATGCCCAAAACTATTAATCGAAAAGTCGAAAATAAATTCACAACAAGTTGGCAATAAAAAGAAAATACGCCTTATCGCTATTCAGATTTTATGGGACTTTTTCTGTGTATATTTGAGGTATAATGCTAAAGATTAAAACTTAAAAATCATCTGTAGCAATTACTTCAAGGTTAGGGTCAAATTTATGATATCTATTGACTGAACTATTCTTCTTTTCAGTAATTGATGATAACAGACATATATGGTTTTTTTTCGCCAGTAATTGATGATTAAAGACATATGTATTTCTTTTTTCCCAGTATTTGATGATCAGTTACGCCATGTCACGTGGGTCCATGTCAAACTAATGGAACGTGTAGTGTGTCTGGGTCAACTTATCTGTGTGCATGTACATTTACCTCTGACTGTTTTAAAAAGTGAAGTAAAACTAACTTAAACAAACGTATTACTTCTATAGAAAGAAAGAATTTTTAGATATAGGAAACAGATGGTTAATTCATGTATGAGCGTACCACTTTAATGTCCAAATGCATAGATTTGTTTCCACCAATATGGAATTAACAGTTGCTGGTTTTTTTTTTTTAAATACAATGATATAACTTTAAAGATCATGGGTCCATGTCAAAACAATGGGACGTGTAGTGTCTCTGGGTCAACTTATTTGTGTGCATGTACATTTACCTCTTTTTCTTTCAGTTACGCCATGTCACGTAGTTCCATGTCAGAACAATGGAACATGTAGTGTCCCTGGGTCAACTTATTCTTGTGCATGGAAATTTTCCTCTTTTTTTTCAGTTACGTAGTGTCTCTGACTCAACTTATTCTTGCGCACGACATTTATTTCTTTTTTCTTTCAGTTTTGACATGTAAATCATATCCAACTAAGTCAGACATCACGTGACTTTTGTGACGTATACAAGCCGCCATTTTGTATTATATTGTCCCATATAAAAAGAATAGTTGCTTCAATAAAGTTTTATTTTCTCATTAACCTGACCCGTTTTCTAACTTTGGCAAACCAATCCTTGATATTCAGACATATTTCTATCAAACAATGTTGGTCCTAACAGTTTAGTTTTTGATTAAATTCTGTCACTGGAGAATCGTAAAAACATGCACTTTTTCTCGTTATTTCTCCGTTGACTCAATGCTTAATGTACAGATACCCATGCCTACTTGTACAACAAATAAAAGAAATTCCGTTAATAAAAATAAAACTTTGCAAATCGATTAAGTATATTCAAACATATATCTGGCGAAAAATACTATTTAAAACAGTTTAATTTCTGGGCAGTTTCTATCAAACATCGATTTAGAAAAGTGAGTTTTTCGGGATTTTTCAAAATGGCGGATGATGTATATTGAAATGATGCATCAAATCAAGGATTTGTATAGTAAGACTTTCCTTTATTAAATTTAATTTTTTCTGTAGAATCTCTGATGTTTCTGTTATTTTCTTTGGTGATATTTCGATATGATTGATTTCAAAATGTCTTGATAAAAATAAATTTAATTGTGACACCAGAACATTTTATTTTGACAGATATCCAGGATATATACTGTTACCAAAAAATAGTCATTATAAAATTTATGATAATTTTTTTCTCTTCTTTTTTTTTAAAGGTGTTTCTCCTGTTTACTGCATAATCTATCTCAGTTTCTTTAGAAATATATTTATACATTCCTTTTAGAACAAAAAGATATTTTCGTCCCAAGAGGGAAAAACACAATGCCCAACAATTATTATAGATAAATATTTTATAACTTTAAAGTCACATCTCTTGACGAACAGGTGAACTCTGACTTGGGTTGTCATATTACATAACAATATATTGTCAGGTAGACGTGCAAACCAAAAGCAACAAGGTGACAGTAAACATCCTGTGTATACATGTATAATACCAGAGTTTAAATTTTGTGATATAGAAAAGTTTTCATAACTGTACAAATAAATATCTTCGCTTCCCCGTGTCAAACCAGAAGAAGTATGTATCATAATAAACTTTAAGAAAATATGAATATAATAGAAAAAATCTTTAAAAAAATAATTTTTGTATTAAAAGATAATCAAATTAATATGTATGTTTCTATAATAATTTTAAAGAAATATTCTGATTCAAATTTTAATTTAAATGGATTTTGTTTTATTTCGTAGAAAATTAAACGATATTTCATTGAATATAATTTTATTATTTTTTTTAAATTCAATATTTTAAGCAAAATCCAGGCATTAAATAAATCGATATATAGATAAACTTGTGTAAAAAAATGTTACTGTATAATACATTTCAACGGAGACATATAATACAATTGCTCTGATTGCAACAATAGTGTAAGCCCGACAATATTTATCGATAGAGTTATCGGTCCTTAATAGGACTGATAGTGATGGGTATGTGGGTCCATGTCAGAACAATAAAACCTGTAGTGTCTCTGACTCAACTTATACTTGCGCATGTACATTTATTTCTTTTTTTCTTTCAGTTTCGCCATGTCACGTGGGTCCATGTCAGAACGATGGAACATGTAGTGTATCTGGGTCAACTTATTCTTGTGCATGTACACTCGGATATTACGGAACGGACTGCGAGTGTAAGTTCAATTTTCATTGAAAAATTCACTTACTTTTAACGATAAAATAACTTGTTATGTAGTATGTAAATAGTCAAATCCAATAGTATAAAAATTACAACATCAAAAGACTGATGTTACAATACTCACAAGTTACCCCTTGATTATGAATCTGAAGAAAAAACAAAGAAAAGAGAAAAAATTGTAAGGGTTCCACGGAACCCAGTGTTTCGCCTACTGTTAGTCGCAAGTTCAATAAAAAAGCTTCAGTCCAAGCTTGGTACAAATCCAGAAGAGTTCAAGAAAGTTATTTTAATTTCATAAAAATAACCACAGAATGAATATGTATTGACGACGCTGACGCCGTAGATGACGACGGGACGTAGGATATCAGTCGCTTTTCCGACAAAAGTCGCTGGCTCAACAAAAACAGAATGTCCAAATATATTTTTTTATGATTTTATGCACAAAACTATTAATCAAAAAGTCGGCAATAAATTCACAACGGGAGAGCTTAAAAAAGGAAAATACGCCTTTCTCTATTTATTCCAATCCAGAAAAGATATGAAATAACACAACTATTTCAATACGTCACAAACCAGTTATACCTATCTGTTTAATCAATGTACTTGGCATAACACTTTTAATTGATGATAACACACATATATACTTCTGTTTTTTTTTCTCTCCAGTAATTAATGATAATAGACATATATACTTCTTTTTTTCAGTAATTTATTATCAGTAACGCTTAATCACTTGGGTCCATTTCAAAACAATTGAATGGGTAGTAACTCTGGGTCAACTTATGTGTGTGCATGTACATTTACCTCTTTTTTCAGTTACGCCAAAGTCACGTAGTTTCATGTCAGAACAATGGAACATGTAGTGTGTGTCCCTGGATCAACTTATTCATGTGCAAGTACATTTTCCTCTTTCTTCTTTCAGTTACACCTTGTCATGATGGTCCATGTGAGAACAATGGAATATATAGTGTATCTGGGTCCACTTACTCTTGTGTGTACATTTTCCTCTTTTTTCTTTCAGTTACTCCTTGTCACGAGGGTCCATGCGAGAACAATGGGATATGTAGTGTATTTGGGTCAACTTACTCTTGCGCATGTACAATCGGATATTACGGAACGGACTGCGAGTGTAAGTTCAAAATTCACTTACTTTTAACGATACAATGACTTGTTATGTAGTATGTAAAAGTAAAATTAAAAAGTATAAAAATTACAACATCAAAAGACTGATGTTACAACACTTACAAGTTACCTCCATACTTTGAATCTGAAGAAAAAACAACCAAAGGATATCTCTCGCTTTTGCAACAGAAGTCGATTGTTCGGCAAAAAAATCAATGTCCAAATATATTTTTTTAATGATTTTATTAAACTATTAATCGAAAAGTCGAAATTAAATTCACGATTGGCATTAAAAAGAAAATACGCCTTATCGCTATGTATTCCAATCCTGATAAATGAAATAACACAACTTTTTTAATGTGTCCACAATCCAGTCGAACCTATTTAGAGTCAATTCAATCAATGAATTGGGCCTAACACTTTTTTAAGAGACACTTTTAAACCATTAATTCACTGTTGGATTTTAAATTAAGCAATGGGATGAATTTAACTTGTGACGCAACAAATTACCATTTGAAATGTTCGTTTTTTTCCTCCAAATAAATCCGAAACAACAGCTTGTTTCTTATGTTTTTGTGTTAACACTTGACACAGTAACGTTCCTCTTGATTGAACTAAAAAGGGATTACGTGTATTGCTATTGTAAATTTAATGTGAGGCTTTCTAATAGGTTTTGATCTATTTGAGAAAAATAAATTTATTGTCTTATATTGACTTCTGTTTCAGTGAAAGCATGTAAACAAAACACCTGTCAGAATGGTGGTACGTGTACTCCGACTGGCGGACCAAATTACGAATGCGCATGCTCATTAGGATGGTATAGGTCAACTTGTAACAGTGAGTAAATTTTACGAAGGTGTAAATCATATTTTTTTATGTTTAGAAAAAGATTTGATCAACTCTTGATTCCTTTCAGTTGAAGGACGATTTTGAAAACACAAAATATACTGATCAAATTATGATAACTGTCACCTGGCTTTTATCGCATAGATTTTGTTAGAACAATCAAGAATTAGATATCCTCCTATTAATGGTTCTGTTAACATGTCGGGTGAAGAAAATGTTATAACGTCTAACAGATTTCATCTTAAGGATTCAAATTAAAATGATTTTAAATTTTTTTTCAGATGATAGACCTGAACGAATAAAATTGCTGTTTTATTTGTTTAAATTTCATGTAAACGTAAACAAAACAAAAACAAAAACAACTTTTTAGATACTGCATTCATAAATTTTTAGATATTTTTGATAATATATGATATATTAATAAATTATATTTTGATGATTTGCTTCAGAACACGCATGCGAAGATGAACCATGTGCCAACAGTGGTACTTGTGAACCTACAGGAGGATCAGATTACAGTTGCGAGTGTCAAGACGAATGGTCTGGAAAAACTTGTGACAGTAAGTATATTTCATTTATGTACAGTAACTTAAACAATGCCAATTAAATACAACTGCTCATGTAAAAAAGAATGAGACGGATCAACTTGAAACAGTAAGTATGTTTCATTTATTTTCAATACCATATTCTACTAAGTTTACGGCAACAGACGCGCATCTCCACAATTACTGAAGCTTCGTTGGTACTAAAATAAAACCTGTCAAAGTTCAATACCCAAAACAATTAAAGCGCAAGTATTTTACTAATTAAATAGATAAAGAATATGCAAATCATGGCAACAAACAAAAGCTGTATGAATCGCATGAAACATCAAAAGAAGCGAGAATTGATGTGTCGACACGGTAAGTGTCTGCTGTTATGTATGCATCACCCACCTTGAAAGTTTCTATTCCCTTAGAATGCCAATATTTCTAAGAAGGATTAATGCGCCCAATAGCACTAAATAAAGATTTACAGAAGACCATGGGTTATGTTTGAAGTACAGTTGTTTTCTTAGAAGATTTTAAAGGTATGTTGAAAATTGGCATGTAGAAAGCTGATACATGTGCAATTCATGATCAGGATATACCTGGGTTTCATGAAGTTATACTTGAGGTAAAATATTTAGAAAGCTGTTAACATTGAAAATTTACTTGAACAGAGAGGGAATTTTAATTGGTGGTCTGACACCTTAAATATTACAAATCTGGATTCCAATTACAGTTTGCTTGGTATATATCAATGCATAGTGTAAGGGTTTAAATTGTTACAGTGATATAGCTAAATAGTTGATTCAAATCACTATTATACATGTTATAGCAGTAAATATAAGACAATTGTTATAGATATTTTGATCTTCATACATTTTTGCGCCTGTCCCAAGTTAGAATTCTCTGGCCCTTGTAAATCTTGTATGATTTTTATGCCCCTTTTATGGGCATTATGTTTTTTGTTCTGTGTGTCCGTCCTTTCGTCCTTTCGTCCGTCCGTTCGTCCGTCCGTCCGTCTGTCCCGTTTCAGGTTAAAGTTTTTGGTCGAGGTAGTTTTTGATGAAGTTGAAGTCCAATCAATTAGAAACTTAATACGCACGTTTCCTATGATATGATCTTTCTAATTTCAATGCCAAATTTGAGATTTTCTCCCATTTTCACGGTCCACTGAACATAGAAAATGATAGTGCGGATGGGGAATACGTGTACTGGGGACACATTCTTGTTAATTTTAGTTTCTTGTGTATATTTTGGAGTTTATTATGACGCCCATTATCACTGAACTAGTAAAGATATTGTTTTAAGGGCCAGCTGAAGGACGACTCCGGGTGCGTGAGTTTCTCGCTGCATTGAAGACCCTATTGGTGGCTGTTGTCTGCTCTTTGTTGTCTTTTTGACACATTCTTCATTCCATTCTCAATTGTACATGTAATATATATGTATTTATGCTTTTGATAACAACAAGTTATTGTTTCTCTTCTAGAATGGATTGGTAGATAATTCCTGTAACATTGACAAGCCATACACTGTTACTGTAGCCTCTTCATATATATGAACATTACAACCAACAAACTTATACTTGAACAACTTGCCTCAGCTGCAATGGATCAACATGATAAAGCTGTTACCTGTGCAAAAGAAATTTTGTTTGATAATTTGAACCTTCATTGTATATGACAAGCTTATAGATCCTTCTATAAGAGCATTGGTCGATTAAATATATAAAATTCACATTTATAAGTATAAAATGTTGAACATGTTAAATAATATATGCATTTTACAATAGATTCGAAAAGAGTTTTTAACATTATTTAGAAGGTTGCATGTTTCTTTTCGTTAACACATTCATTTTCATAGTAAGAAATCAAATATTTACTTTTACTATTTGTGACTTGGATGCAGAGTTGTCTCATTGGCACTCATAACACATCTTCTTATATATATTGTCTAATTTATCACGTAATTTCCAGGCGTAAAGACATCAACGACGAATGTTATGTTTTCTTACTCATAATTGATTTGTAATAGATGAAATAGGTTTCATTCTTCCTTATAAAATGCAATGACTTAGACTGGAGGGACTTACCTAATTACGATCACTAGTTCATTCTGTAATCTTTTATACGGTTTTTGTGTGTGTTGCATTTTAGTGGTGTGTTTCTGTTGTGTCGTAGTTCTCCTCTTATATTTGATGTGTTTCCCTTAGTTTTAGTTTGTAACCCGGATTTGTTTGTTTTTTCTCAATCGATTTATGAATTTCGAACAGCAATATACAACTGTTACCTTTATTTATATATTCCACACATCGTTTATGATTGTCAAATTGCACATCTGGTGCAGCCGATTTGTCATAATTATTGTTATACTAAGTAACAAAGAGTACTTTTATATGTTTGACACTGATTCAAATGAGTGCTCAACAAGTAATTGATTTATATTTGCCACCATAATGATTTTGCACTTCTGTGCTCTTACTCCGAACAACCATTTTAATAATTTTGCGAGAAATGTTACTTCCATACTCCTGACAACGAAATTGTCAAATTTAAAATTTACCTGTGTAGGCTGTTTTATTTGACGCCATTTTTTTCCTGGTAAAAGTTGTCTTATTGACACCCTTCTTTAATATTTTTATTACAACCTGTAAAGTCTCTGTTATAATGTAACATTACTGTCCCATATTAAGGTAAAGGTTGGCGCCTGTTATGTCGTTAAAAGCCGCTGCATAGTATCCTGTTAGAATTGTTATACACTTGTCATGCTGGGGCCACAGGCAATTGTCTCAGATTTTTCCCCCTATAAACCTTAAAATAAAACAAGGTACTAACTTGCATTTTCGAAAAATATCAGGCGGTGACAAAATTCCGTTGTACGCCGCTTTCTAGGCTGTCAACCCCACTAAAACTTGTTATATCGTAAATCTAAATTGATTTATCTTTACAATGGTGTATAAAATGCCTACATTTGTTGTCGGATTAATCCGTAGCAATCCTACCCATGTATGTCAATCGTAATATTTTTGCCAACCGCTGATGATTTGGTAATAAACGCGCCACGTCTACTTATACATCACGGTTGTCGTTTGGTCAATTTTATTGGCAAGTCTAAATGATTCTCGGAGTTATCAGATCTTGTTTCATTTTCATACGTTAAGTCAAGAGAGAGTCTGAATGACATTGACGTCACGGGAAAATTTGAATCTAAAAAAGGAAACTTATTAGACATACCACAAATAAGAGTTGTTAGTTTTTTTTTCACGGTATCTTACACAATTTTACTAACTGGGTGTTAAGTTCTATTCAGACAAAAAATAACAGTTTTTTCTGAAACAGTTTTTATAATTAATCACTTACTGAGAGACGTTTATTGCCAAATGTTCATCTGAAAATTATTACAGACAGAGTCTGTTAAAACAGAGGGACTCATAGATCGAAAATAAACTGACAACGCTATGACTAAAAAAGAAAAAAAAAGACAAACAGGCAAATATCAGTACACAAGACACAAAATGGTCCGAGACCACAATTGTCGTCCCTTGATTTTTCGTTGTTCACGAATATAGTCCCTAGTGTTGACAGTGGGTTACTTGCCATTAATATTTATACCCCTTCCAAATTTATTTCTCCATTTTCAATGCCTGAAATTGCAAGTAGGGGGGTGAAATTACACTGTAAAAAAATTTGGGTTCAGAATTGTTAAGGAAAGTAGTGATTTAGTCCAGCTGAAAAAGGTTAAAAATTACTACTTCGGAAGCTGTCAAAAGATTTCAAGACGCCCTTAACATAAAATTGTCCATATTTTGAGTTAGAGCCGATGAAGTTTTCTATAATTTTGATATAATTTGTCCCAAAAGTAGTACAACACACTGTAAAAATTTCTTTGAGAAAGCGCAGGTGGGATTTTTTTTATTTTCATTTATGTTCTAAAAGAAATGCACTACGAAATAATTGTGGTCTCGGACCAAATAGAAAACCAACATGACCAAGAACTAAGCAACACGAACCCCATCACAAACTGGGGTTAATCTCAGGTGCTACGGAAGGGTAAGCTAATCCTGTTCCATATGTGACACCCGTCGTGTTGCTCTCGTCATTACAAACCCGATAAAGAGATCCCATTCGTGGTGAAAAGGGAAGTTATTAACTGCAAAGAAAATAACAGACTCAGTATCACAAACTCCCTCAAAACTTGGGATTTTCATATGCTCCGCAAAGGTACCCGATTCTTTTCCACTTGTGGCACTAGTAATGTCCCTGATTCGAATAATACACATTCGATGATGAAACTGATTTTGATGATTGAAAACCAGATGAGATTCATAACTTGTTCAGGTGATATGAATTGTAAATAATCAAAGTTCTCCAATATATTTTCCGCTTTACCTATAGAAATTTATCCTGTTGAACTTACTTTAAATAAAGCTAATACTAACAATGACCACTGCCCTTTCCTCGATCTTGATATCTATATCACTAACGGAGAGCTAAATACTAAAATTTATGATAAAAGAGATGATTTTTCATTTCCTATCGTTAATTATCCATTTTTAGATGGTGACGTTCCCTTGTCACCATCTTACGGTGTTTATATATCTCAACTTGTACGATTCGCTCGTGTATGTAACAATGTTTTAGATTTTAACGAGAGAAATTTATGTATTACTGAAAAATTATTACACCAGGGTTTTCGATATCACAAACTAGTCAAAACATTTACTAAATTTTATCATCGGTATAAGGACATCATTCGTAAATATAGCTCAACATGCAGACTACTTATACGTTCAGGTATTTCACATCCAATTTTTTTATGAAAATATTCTTTATAAAGCACAAAGGTGTCAGTATTCACCTCAAAAACTAACAAAACCTTTGAATAGACTTATTAAGAAGGGATATAGTTACGATACTGTTGTCAGGTCATTAAAGATTGCATATTTTGGCGTTAATATTGATTCACTTATAGGGTCTTTGCATCGGAACTGAACACATTTATTCAAAAACCAGTTGTTGGCATGACACGGGTTATGTTCTTCTCATATATGTTATGATGGTATGATACTAAACCCCTAACGGGACGGATTGTGCCTGATGTTCATATGATGAAATCATAATCTTTCAGTCAGTTTAATTGAAGTCTGGAGCTGGCATGTCAGTTAACTGCTAGTAGTCTGTTGTTATTTATGTATTATTGTCATTTTGTTTATTTTCTTTGGTTACATCTTCTGACATCAGACTCGGACTTTTCTTGAACTGAATTTTAATGTGCGTATTGTTATGCGTTTACTTTTCTACATTGGATAGAGGTATAGGGGGAGGGTTGAGATCTCACAAACATGTTTAACCCCGCCGCATTTTTGCGCCTGTCCCAAGTCAGAAGCCTCTGGCCTTTGTTAGTCTTGTATTATTTTAATTTTAGTTTCTTGTGTACAATTTGGAAATTAGTATGGCGTTCATTATCACTGAACTAGTATATATATATGTTTAGGGGCCAGCTGAAGGACGCCTCCGGGTGCGGGAATTTTTCGCTACATTGAAGACCTGTTGGTGACCTTCGGCTGTTATTTTTTTCTATGGTCGGGTTGTTGTCTCTTTGGCACATTCCCCATTTCCATTCTCAATTTTCCTTTACCTATTTGTATGTTCTTGTACAATTTGTGTATTAAGTATAAAGTCTTGTCGGTCGGTAATTTTAATGTGTTCCGTTGACAATAAGAGAAAATCTTGTGCAAGATGGTAAAACCTTTTTTTGTGATTTAAATAACATTGTTTTACAAAATGTAGTGTTTATGGGTTAAAATTATTTACCATCTTGCAAAAGAGTAATCAGACAACTTTTATTTAAAAAGTAAAGAACATTAATGGCAAATGACAGTAAATATGAATAATTATTTTTATTCATATCATATTAAAGAGAAAATTGTTACTGAATATTTAAAATATTCATTTTTTTTTCAAAACTAGTTTGGGCCAATGTAAAAAAGAATGAATCGGTATTTCATCTTCTAATATTTTAGTATCATATCTCTTTCCGATACTTTTTGTACCTGATCTACATTTAGCGGAAAGTTGAACATACGATATGGCTGGGACATCCAATTTCAATGGCTTGACCATGCACCTATCAATTCTTTATCAATGCAATGTAATCCTAATTAGGGATACATGCATATAGGTTGCATTTCTGTAAATATAGACAATGCAATTTCCCATACTAAGAAGTTTTGAAAAAAATCTTATCCTAGAATTGAAAGTTCATATGCACTACAATGTTTTTCAAAGGTCACAATATAGGGATGTGGGGCATATTTTCAACGTGTATATGCCCTGAACATTTCAGAGTTTAAAGGGGCACTAGCTGTCAAATTCATGGTCACAGATTTGACTCAAATTCTCATATATGATTTATAACAATGTAAAACATTTATCCAAACTATCAATAGTCTAAAATAAACAGTTTACAGAGCATGGGGTAGATAATATATAGGTTCGTTTCGTGTGTATTTTAGTCCAGACGCCATCTAATTAACTATCGATTTGACCATATAAGCGATGTAAACATAAATAAAGATATGAATAGATTAAACCAACACGTGCAATTGGATTTTTATAGGTATGTTTGATTTTATTTTATAGATTAAAAATTGATGTTTCTCATTGTTTTTAACCGTATGAGAATGAAATTAAGTGCATCGAATTAGTAATCAAATGATTTACCGTAGTTTCACCTTCATTGTTGACATTCTTTTTCTTTAAATAACCAGTACACTTACAATGCATGCGTTGTCAATCTCTAGCTAGGGGTTAAATTGAAGTTCACATGAATACGGATTTAAAGAGGTCGACTCATTCACTTGCAAGTGAAATAACTAATTATCAATGCTTCTTAGCGTAATTTGACAAAATTGAACCTTTTTGGCTGCAAAAAGCGAACTGTTATTTCACTATTTCACTTTCATTATTGATTGAACAGAAAAAAATCAAACTTTAGATTTTTTATATATCTCGTAGCTAGTGTCCCTTTAAACTAACACAAATTTTCTGAACTACCCCTACCTCGAATGAAGGGTTACCACAGATTTCAATGTAAACAATATGCACTGGTAACATTCCCAAGTTATGTCTCTATGAGATGGAACACAGAAAGCATAACTGGGAACCAGTATGTAAACAAATTTAATTTTCTATGAATATTCTAGATCTCCCCAAAAGAGGCGAGGTTTGAGAAACAGCTGTATTTACAAAGTGCAACCTATAAACAGCATGAACATGGTAAATTGCAATGAAAAAAAGATGTAAACAGTTTGGTATATAACCAGAAAAAAATAAGATAACCTTTTATAAATTGTATACGTCCGAAGCGCTTATCTGGATTATAACCTTCATCGGAACGCACTAAAGCTGAACATTTGAAATCCTTTATGATGTATGAGAACAGAAAACAGATGAAGAGACATATAATACAAGAGACATATAATACATGGTAGTGTATGTCTCTGATATGACAAAAAAACCTACAAATAAGAGAACCTACAAATAAGGGCCAAATCGTCCTCTCTCCTCAGTGCTAATGAGTGTTTTATAAAGGATAGAACTGTTTTAAAATCACTTGGTGTTGACGCATTCAGAGACCTATTTAAGTTTATCATCTGTGAAGTTATTAAAATTATTTTCTACGGTATTAAATTAACCCAGCATTGCATCTATCAACACACTGGAGGTTTTCAAATTATTTGTTTTTTTGAAAATACCGAGAAATGCGACATCGTCAACAACGTAAATCCACCATGTGGAACAATAAATCAAAATCTTCAAACCGAAGTTCCGTTTGGAAAACGATAATTTCATGTACAAGATGTATTTGAATCATTAAATGATCAAACAAAAGTCATCTCAAAGGAAAGTCAATTTTTACATTCTTCATAAACATACACAAACAAAAATAATTTAACAATTCTATATAATGAAGAACAGCAATAATAGAATTGCAATTTTTGGCGGGGTTCGTGTTGCTCAGTCTTTAGTGTTCTATGTTGTGTCTTTCGCCCCTCTTTTACTGTATACTTCATGAAACTGTAAAGGAAAGAGTTGCAGTTATTGGTGTTACGAATTTACTGTTTAATACTATTATAATGTTTCTACAGTTATATATTTTCCGATATCTCTATGTAATATAGTCAGTGGATTAAATAATTTTATTATATAATTACAAAGTCAAGAAAGATTCTAAAGTTCAAATGTTCGAATGTTCACAAACTGTCTTAAAAATTGAATTGTTCGAATGTTCAATAACTCATCACACGGGCACGTGATCGTATAGTGGTATAACTGTTCAGTCCTGATGGAGTACGTTCGGATATTAAGCACATGAGTTCTAGCCTACCCACAAGGGGGAGACCTTGGCGAAATCTCTCTGCACGAATCTCTTGTACCAATCTGTCCCTTGTTCAAGTCCAAAGCTGGATCTTATATAGTCCAGTGGTACATAAACAATGGCCCATAGCTGTTGGCAGGTGACGTATTAGTCTTGATGTTGAATAATACTAGTCTGAGGTTAATTGTCAAACAATGCAATTAACTTCTGAAAGATAAATCTATAATACTAAAATAACGAGGTCCAATTTGTCAGCCGTCATCGGGTAAAAATGACAAAGCAAAGAATGCAACTTTATATATAGCTAATATAGGACAATGGTGTTGATTAAAAATTACACCACTCCAGATCCTTTTGTTTTCTACATAATTAATATTACCAATAATTAACAAGTTCCGGGTAGAATCCGATATCGGAACCAAAAGTATATTCACCTGATACCTATTACCTTATCTGTACGTTCCGCATCTGACAGGAGCACCACCAAACGGTGTATTTAGGATTTTGCTATATACACGGGTTATAATCACAAGGTTGACACTAATAAATTAAATCATTGTCACATTGTTCCCTATTGTAGTATTTTGATCAGTATGACTTTCTAAGATGACAATACGAATACTAAAAATCTAGACTTAAAATAAGGCGTATACGTACAGTTTTTATAATTCGTAGGCCGGCATGACGCAAAACAGCGAATCAAAGAATTCAACTTTATTTATAACTAATATAGGACAATGCTGTTGATTAAAAATACACCATTCCAAGCCCTTTTGTTTTTCAAATAATCAATATTACCAACAATTGACAAGTTCAAGGTCGACGGGTTCAAACAGGAAGATTTTGAAATCAGAGAAAACTGTGCATACAAAAATTATTATAATCGGCATGACTTTATCAGATGACAATACCAATACTAAAATAAGGCTGACGTATAGATGAGTTATATACTTTCATTCAGTCACGGACCCGCGATATCACGGGTGTGTTCTAGCATTATTTAACAGTGGACATTGTCATTTATTGGCTGCAGGGTATATGTCTATAATATTCGTACACATTGTTATTAAGTGTCTAAAGGGTAAATGTTTCATGTTTTATTTCCGTCACCATCATAGTATAATGTTCATCAACTGCTGGAAAGAGAGCAAATCTTTGTACAAGTGTCGGTCATCATCATCTCCATTACAAAGTATATGACGCATCTAGCTGGTTGGTTCGTTCTTCTTAAGAGGCTGTTAATAACATCGTCATTGGGTTAAGTTTCGTCCTTGATCAATGGTGCAGAGGATGACATCAGTCTCTCTGGAAGCAGTAACATCTGTTGCAACCAATTGCGTTGACACCATGTTGTGCAAACTGTTCGTGGCATTAGAACCAGAACTCACACCCTTCTGTTTGGCTAGCCAAGACATATATGGTTATTCCAATGAAGATCACACCTTAACCCCACTGATAAACTTATTTCAATTTGGAAAACTAAAAATTGTCAACTTCCCCTTTGTTTCTTTTTTAATTATCAATCGTCTGGTAAATTGCCTTTAGTTCTCTTGGTTATTCAAGCCTAACTAAATTTGATAAAACACTTTCTTTGTATGAATCAAAAAACTTTCTCTTCTATATCAAGTTATCTGGTTAAAAAAAAATAAAAAAAAATCTTGTATACAACTTCTACAATTTTGAGAAAATCTACCTAATAAAAACAAGATATGTTTATTGATTCATTACTTAAGATATACATTTTTATATAAATTTACAATCAAATAAGTTAATCAATCATTTAATGTCACCCCTACACCTACATGATACACATGCAATTTTGTTTAAATAAAAAGTTATATTTTACCTTGTTACCAATTGTAATACTTTTATTTCTTTAACCTTAGTGCCTCATTATTTAATCTTAACTCTAAATATAGACCAAAGATTTATTCTCATCACTCTTAAAAACAAAACATTTAAGATTCCTTTGATAAAATTTTAACTACGTCTTGTTACTGACTATTTTTCATATTTGACAACAACAACACCAACAACACCTTGTTGCAAAACAAAAAAAATGTCGTTCTCCTTAATCTTTTACATTTTTCCAAAAATAGTATAAAGTTTCTTTTTTATATATCTATTTTTTTCATTTGTTTTAAAATTTCAAACCTACTGCCTATCCTATTTATACATTTCAATACGGCTCAGTGTTAGGGTATAAGTTCAAATCTGATTTCAAAACTTAACTAACATCTTAAAACTTAAACAATTAAAAAAAATCTATGTCTATTTGTGAACAAAATATATCGTGTAGACTCTTTTTTTCAACTCCTAGATTAATAATTTCCCTATTCTTATCTTAATTTCTAATAATAATCCTCATATTAAAGTGTTCATGAAAAATTTCAATTTTACTTTAACGATAGTTTTCCTTTAATATCAATTATCTATTTCACTTAAATTTTCTCATTACGTTCGTATGTCTCTCTTTTTTTTTATATATCAATCTACCACAACAATACTAGTATGTAAATCCCTTACGGCAAAACATATCAATGTTTATCTGTAATATGCTATTTTCTGAAGATACTTCCCTTAATCTATAAGACATTATAAAAAATTTGGCGTAATCTAACACCACAAACAACTTGCACCATTTAATAACTTAACATCACTTATGTTAAACATCCGAAGAAGGGGTTGGAACCTAAAATTATAGACTATTTGTTTTCTCTAATTTTGTTCTAATTCAACCTTCATTTACACCGGTGTGCTACTAATTTTGCGTAAAACATATGTTTTCTAGAATAATCGTCAATTGAGTGTATTTTAAAAAAAAAACCATAATATGACCAAAAACCAAATACAGGGAAAATGCTTTAGTATCAGACTTTTTATAAAAAAAAATTTTTACATATTCATTCGATACGAAAAACTAGCTTCAAAAATGAAAAAAATACGCGTTTTATTTTTTAGGAATGATTTATCCTTTTCTATTGAACAACAGCAAATAAAAAAAAACTATTAAAAACTAACATTTAATTAAGTAAAAAAATGTGTATTCATAATTTTTAAATTGACCTATATATAATACCTAATAACAAAAATCGTTCCAACCACATTTCGTATTTTGAAAATACGGCCACATTCCCTTTAACATTTACAAATTAACTGGATATGTATGCCATCCCTTGAAAAGCCATTTCTACTTTTTGTACTGACACAGAAATATCTTGATTGTCCATTAAGAAAAAATGAAAGTAACTTAGTTCTTACCTTTTATATTCCCTTGCGTTATTTTAGCCCATCCAAGTCACGGCACCAAATCACCTTATGTAATATAGTCAGTGGATTAAATAATTTTATTATATAATTACAAAATCAAGAAAGATTCTAAAGTTCAAATGTTCGAATGTTCACAAACTGTCTTAAAAGTTGAATTGTTCGAATATTCAAAAACTCATCACACGGGCACGTGATCGTATAGTGGTATAACTGTTCAGTCCTGATGGAGTACGTTCGGATATTAAGCTCATGAGTTCTAGCCTACCCACAAGGGGGAGACATTAGCGGAATCTCTCTGCACGAATCTCTTGTACCAATCTGTCACTTGTTCAAGTCCAAAGCTGAATCTTATATAGTCCAGTGGTCCATAAACAATGGCCCATAGCTGTTGGCAGGTGACGTAGTAGTCTTGATGTTGAATAATACTAGTCTGAGGTTAATTGTCAAACAATGCAATTAGCTTCTGAAGGATACATATTATTTAACAGTGGACATTGTCATTTATTGGCTGCAGGGTATATATGTCTATAATATTCGTACACATTGTTATTATGTGTCTAAAGGGTAAATGTAGTTGTTTCGGTTATGCTATATTTAATTACACCTTGATAATTATTGTTATGAAACACAATTGAATTACATCTATGAGTTTCCCATTTAATCTTTTTATCGTTGAAAACTAAAATCCTCCCTTTATCCTTGGTTGCTATCAGACGCTCTACCTGTACAATTGTTGCTAGGGTGTTTCTTCGAGGTCCGCGTTAGAAGTATAAGTAGTGGGTAGCTATTCAGTTCAAGTTGTCATTTGTACCGAAGACAGCAAACAGTGAACATCGCAAAGGAAGTAGTTTATAGCAGGCAGGTTTAGATTAAGTAAAGTGAAGGGCTTGGAACCTACGGACAGAATTTAGAAAGGGCTGAGACTCTTGGTTCGGTACAGATTTTCCAAACAGGGCTTGTGCTAAGGTTTTGCGTCTCACATCTCTCACTATTGCAGTGAGTGTTTGCTGGCATACCATGCCTTAGTCCAGATGATCATGCCGTTTGCTGTGGGTATTTTCGATTTTGACTTTTTTTGATCCCACACAGGAAGGCGTCCCAGAATTTTTTTTAGCCTTTTTTTCAGGGAGTTCGGGTGCCTGAAACGGGAGAAGTATATTTCAGCATTACTATTCATAATAAAAAAACAAAAAAAATATAACAGAAAAGCGGGGCTTTTTTTATTAGCTAGCCTAGTAAGTAACAGAACAAGTTTTAAAAGTTAATCTCTGTTGGTCAACCAAAACTTTCCGATTCTTCTGTCACCAGTACTATTGAAAAGCTTCAACACACATTCTTATGTATATATATATATATTTATGTCCAACAGCAAGTTATAAGCTTTCTAAAAGACGAGAACATGTTATAAGATTTCTTATAAGCATCAATTAGGATATATTTATTATACATAATCATTAACCATAAGAATAGGTACAGAGAAGACTAGACCAACATTGTTACTTATCCGGATTTTTAACGTTTTTGCTGCAGATTGGACACAACACTGTATGTAGTGTGCCGGTAGATAATTTGAAACTCGAAACTCGCATATTGATAAGTATAGATTATTACATGGCATTTTTCATATCAGACCCTTTATCGGCCCAAGGTTATGATATCAGCCCAAGAGCCGCGGGCTCGAGGGCTAATATCATGAACGAGGGCCTATAAAGGGTCTGATATGAAAAATGACATGTAATTATCTTTTTATCATATACTTCAGCAGAAGAAATACAGACAAGAACTATTAAAATTTTATTTTGTTTGTCTTTGCGCTTTCAGATAATATTTACAGCCGACAACCAAAAAAAAAATCTTATCTTTAATTTTTTCTATTGATATTACAAGCATTTTATTTATCTTGTCACAACAACTATCATGTTCTTCAATAATATTGTTACCTCATTTATGTCTTTCAAAACATTTTTCATTAATTTATTTTTGCTCCTCAACCATTTTGTGAAAAGTCTTATAATCACTTGCCGTTTTCCGCTTTCTGTTGTCGTTTCAAACAAATTCCCGGAAATGCACGAAGTTGCATGTGATAAACGTCACGGAAATTAACGGAAAGGCATGTGATAACATTCCGGAAGCAGTCAATAAAGGTACCTTTATCAGCCCGCTATGGAGTTTCTTAGGAATCTGATCAATAAACCTAGTAATCCTTTCATAGCCTTTTGATATTTTCAAATGTTATTGAACTGTAAAATTTTAGTAATATTTTATACAAGTATATGATAATGTAAAATACATAATTAAAAAAAAAAATTACACTTCTAAAGTTTGGTCGTCGTTTCAAAAGTGAGGTATTTGCCTCATGTGCCTCCATTACGCTACGGCCCTGTTGTTGTTTCGACAGTTATAGACATGTTTATTTAATAAAGTTTCATACGAAAATTTACACCAGTTTAAATAGTTTCCAAACATTTGTTTCAATAGGTTCCATACATTAAGGTTTCATACATTTAGGTTTCAGACCAGTTTCATACATTAAGGTTTCAGACTAGTTTCATACATTTAGGTTTCAGACCAGTTCCATACATTGAGGTTTCAGACTATAGTTCCAAACAGTTGGTTTAAACAGTATCGAACTGAAAGGGTTTTAAACGCTACGGCCCTGTTGTTGTTTCGACAGTTATAGACATGTTTATTTAATAAAGTTTCATACGAAAATTTACACCAGTTTAAATAGTTTCCAAACATTTGTTTCAATAGGTTCCATACATTAAGGTTTCATACATTTAGGTTTCAGACCAGTTTCATACATTAAGGTTTCAGACTAGTTTCATACATTTAGGTTTCAGACCAGTTCCATACATTGAGGTTTCAGACTATAGTTCCAAACAGTTGGTTTAAACAGTATCGAACTGAAAGGGTTTTAAACAGTTTTAATTTAACAGGTTCGGGTTAGGTTGATAGGTGTTTAAATTCGTTTTATGTAGTAAAGTATTTGTTTTAAATTCGATAGTGATAGTGTAAACTTTTTATTGACTTTAGAACTTTTGAATTGCTTTACAAATCCCAGGAAACTGGTGCAAATGTCCCCGGCCGGTTATACGTTACAATCATGGTTAATAGTACCGTGTTCACACTATAAATAACCCGAATTAATTACCCCAGTTCACACTTGATAAAAGATTAACCCGATTTGGGATTTTCACTTTCAACAAAAATAGAAAAGTAAGCGCCAAAATTATAACTTACATCTGTCCACTACACATATTTACATTTTTTGGCATCACAGATGCATTATTTAACATTCTGATTTTTTTTACCACACTTCTGGCCGCTTCGGAGGAGTTCGTTCATCATCAACCACTTTCCGTGCTTAAACAACGTCACTTTATCCAAATTTCACCCATTTTCACCCAAAAAGCAACAAAATTGATATAGGTTTCACCGTTTGTCATTATACAGGTTTTTCAACATAGATTGATACTCTTATATCACTCTTGCATTTATGCCGGCCCCCTAATGCAGTCTATGCTTACGTAGAATACGATTTTCTTACAGTAAATGGTAACAGGAATTTGTCTAACTTGTTTTTAATTGGTTTAAATAAAAGGAAATTAAATTTTATTACATAAGCGGATCCAGGGTGGCCCTGCCCACTCCCTTTTGGGTTTAAAAAATTTGTTGATTATATAGGGAATCACTGAAGCATGAATGGACCCCCCCCCCTTTTTAGGTAAGTAAGTGTCCCCTTTTTACATCGAGTGCTAGATCCGCCACTGCTTTGTGCAACCCTAAATAAAAGTTGAACATAATATTAATGATAACTGATCGCAAATGATAATATTAAAATTATATGCGTTTGAAATAAAAACAAAGATTAAATAATATAATTCTGAAAAGTTATTCAATAAAAAAAAATGGTACCAAACACCTAGACATATTATTAAAAACCAATGTCGAAAAAACATACAGATTCGTTCATGAACTTATTTTGTTAATGATATACAAGACAAACATAGATTTTTTAGAATATAGATATATTCAAGCATTAACTCTCTTCAGTAATGCGTAGGAAAAAAATGTACACAATAAAAACAAAAAATAATTCATGACAAAATCATTTTTGTTGTTTAACTTGTATTGCTTTAATATTGCTTTCATTTTTTCGTGTTTGTTGTTACAGTTTCTCTGTATCTTCTTTCGTTTTAGACGAAAACTCAAAAAGAGTCAAATTCGTCATTTACAGTCCACTAATGCTTTCAAGTATCTACTTGTAAAAAATATAACCCATGGAAATAATTTAAATATATCTGATATACAAAATACTGACTTTATAAAAGAAAAATATAAAATGAATTAACACACGAAAGAGATTATGCACGAAAACTATAGAAAGCTGTTCTTTAAAAAATTAAATTCTTTAACAAAAAATAATAAATTATTTATCTATAGTAAATTCAAAAAGAAATATGAAACTGAACCTTATTTATTTAAAGAGAATACCTTTGAAATAAGGAAAAAATTCACTAAATTAAGGGTGAGTGACCATATTTTGGAAATTGAAAGGGGTAGAGTGGGGTGCTCATTTTCGCCGGGGACACAATTTCGCCGTTTAAGGATTTTGAGGTGTAAAAACTTCAAAGGATGGCTGAAATGGAAGAAATGTACCCGTAAATTATATTTTTAAACAAATATAATAATTTTTTAAGCTGAGACAAAATTGCGGCTCCAATCGAAAATGACCGAAAAACGGACAACGATTTTCGGACAATTACCTGAATAAAAAGCACGATTTCAAAGAAGTATTTCTAAGTAAATATTTGACTAAATGCCCTAATTTTGAATTCTTTATACCTTTGAAATGTCTGCTATTCCTCTATAATGCAATTGATTTGATAAAAATTGTTAAAAGCTGCGGTTATTTGGTTTTGAATAGATGTGTAAAAACGGCGAATATGTGTCCCCCATTGACAAAACATCCGGAAATTTCAAACACCCTTTAATCTAACTTTTCAGATGATTTTCTTAAAACAAACCGGTTTTCAAGCTTAAGTATATTTTGTATTTGAAGTTATCTTCATATAGAAATGTCAGTATACTTCAAAAACATTTAGACCTGAACATAAACTGTAGAAAACATGGAAAGATGTGGCGAAAATGAGCACCCCACTCTAGATACAAAAATATAAAATGGGAAGAACGTTTATGTCAACATTGTTGTCTAAATAAAATTAAGAAATAATTCATGGAAGCCATAGATTTGTTGGAAATTTACACATGGCCGTGATATTCGAATTTTATCCTGAGCGAATATCACGGCCCAGGCCATGTGTAAATTTCCAACAAATCTATGGCTTCCATTACATGAATTATTTCTATTCTAATAGGACAAATACGATCATTAAAAAACTGAAGCAATGATGGGTATACCGTGTGTGTGGCTGTTCTAGTTTACCCACTGTTCGATAAATGTAAAAAAAATCTAATAAACCTGCATGAAAGATTTCTTAACTAACCGCTAGAAAAAAATGTGATTACTTTTTTTACTTCTCAGTAAACCCAACATTTGCAATTTTAGATTTGCATTTTTTATCGTAAGCTATCATCAAATTCACTGTTGACATGTTGTAACCAAGGAGCCGCCATGTTGACTTGCTGAAATCAGTAAATGTGCGAATATTGCAATAGAACAGAAAACAAGCAACACCAACCTCAATTTTAATGCAATTGTATCCGAGTTTAAAAGGGTAACGCAATAGAAAAAACCTTCAGCTTTGACGTTTTCATTCGTATGACGTCATGTTTTGAAATGACGTTAATGCGCAAAAATCTGGAATTTCGAGGAATTTTAATTTGTTTTGTTTTTGTCCATTTTTCCGTTCTCTAATGTGTAAATTCTTTTTGTTATGCATCAGAATCAGAATAAATGTTCTGTGGGGTTTTATTCAATTGTAATTGCTAACACAGCGAAATCCACAACCGTTTACACACAGGTTACGATACATGTGGATTCACATGGGAGGCATATTTAAACAGCCATTTGTGTACATCTTGGAGTCTGCGCTAAGTATAGATATATCGAGAATTTTATCACGGTGTTGTTTACAAAGCGAAAGAAGCATGTCATATTAGAATAGATAACGAAGAGCATTTTTTATTTACATGTACAAAAAATAAAGATTTGAGATTTGAATTTTTGCAGAAAGTTAGAAATATCTATTCCAATATAGATAATATGGATAATTTGGATAAATGGGTTTTATGTCTTTCTTGTCCGTCAATTATGCAGTATGCTGCTTCATTTGTTAAAAAGTCATGGTCACTGAGGAGGGTGGACTCAACAACTAGATGATAGATACATATATGTATATTATGTTTCGTTCTTTTGTTGTTTTTTTTTCTCTGTATGATGTATTGTAAAATGCCTTAAACCCATATGGGTAAAATGTGCATTTATATTCAATAAACTAATCATTTCTGCAAAATTGTACTTATTCGTAGATCCTGCTTACCATTTCTTTGAAAGTATCAATCCATTCGTTATAATGTTCATGATAATAGTATTACAGCCGATTGCATTGAGTGTGTAGGAAAGATAATATCTTATCTTTGGTTAGCTTGCTTGCTAGCTACAACTCAAGAACCTTGAAGTCAAAATTATGTTAGGTAAACTACCCTCCTTTATGAGTGATATCCAATCTATCTGTCTGTAGGACTAGGCTACTTCGAAAGGAAGGTAGTATACCTTGCCTAATAATGACTTCAGGGTTCAGCTAGCAAGCAAGCTAACCAAAGATATTACCTTAACCCACACACTCAAAGCAATCGGCTGTAAACTAAACTAAAATAAATAGTAAACATTGCCATTAAAGACCAAGAACTCCAAGAAGGAGTCGATTGACGATTTTTACAATGTTAACTTATTTGTAGATGTATACTTGCTAGTCATCTTTCTATTTAATACAGTTCATTAGACAAATAGAAAAAATCGTCATTTAAAGACAAGAGCTCCATTAAGTAAAGGAGTAGGTCCGGTTAGGACCGATTTTGGCCTCAAATTTCAGGTCCATCTGACGAAAGATTTTGACCACTTTTTTAACACGTAAATGTCTATTTTATCTGATTCAATTTAGTTTATGTCAAATATTTTAACTGAATAAGTCATTAAAAACGACACGATTCAAGCGCAAATATGAAGAATCTACCTAATATGCCTAAAAATGTCACTTTTCAGATGTTTTTGGTCAAACATGAAAGTGACCGCATCCGTGTTCATCCTCAACCTTTATATATGTTATGTATTATCATCAAATACAACTTACATTTCAATATCAAGGATGAACACGAATGCGGCCACTTTCGTTTTACACGGAAACCGTCTAAAATGTAACTAAACTGCTAGAATTGTGAAGATTCCAGTAATTTAGCATGACTTAATGGTGCTAGTACCCGATATAAGTGCATTGTATTGTAAAAAAACAGCCCATATTTATGTAGCAGAAGCATTCTACTGTCATATAAATAACTAATAGTTTACATCTTAACAATTTTGTAAACCTGCTATATTTTGGGGCCAAAAAAAGGGTCTTACTGAACCTACTCCTTTTTGTCGATTTCAGTAATGTAAACAAATTACGGATCGTGTCGTTTCTTTGTCTTAAAAATCTCCCTTTTTATTTTTATTAAAATTTTCAAGATAAATTTCAAAATCATCATGGAAAAACAAAATGGTAATATTTGTCATTTGAGGGCAATAACTCCTATAAAACATCGTCTGTACGTATTAATCTTAATATAGCCATTAGGTAGATCTCAATAATCTGGAAAATTTTGTCTAGTCATATCTTCTCTGTATAAAGCGTATTTCTGAGTTATAGACTAAACTTGCATTTTACCCCTTTGTTCTATTTTTATCCATGTCGACCATGATGAATGGCAGGCATGTTCGTCGGACACAATTTTACACTAAAGACCCTGTAATGGAAAAAAGTTCTGTCATCAAACAATTTAAACTTAATGTTTTGTAAACCTCTTCTTTTCTTTTCAAAATGTAAGAAACTGCACCTAATGAACGTAATCTAGTAATAATATAACTTTTCGTTTAACACTTCTATCAAATTTCGCAGTGTAGTCTTAATATCTTTATCATGATATGGTGAAATATAAATTAAAATAATCTTATTAATATGCTACTTAATTTTTAGCCTTAACACCTACGTTTTTTTTTAATTTATTTCATTCAAGAAATATCGATCCGTCATTATCATTTAATTTATATATGTCATACTATTATCCGGAAAATATGGAGATTAAAAAAAATATCAATTAAATCCATGCTTAATTAACAAAGATATATAACTGAAAAACACGACCCAGTGCAATTCCTATTTATCATCACTTGATTTTTGATATAACTCCTATTTATATCAACAATTATCGTAGACATATCAATGAGGGGCGTACAGGGGGTATCTGCACGGAAGACGCGAAATAATATTGCCATTTCACAATGAACGAACAATTAAAAATGTATTATACGTTAAACTTTTAACCGATTTCACGAAACACGGTGAATAACAAACCCTTTTTTACGGCTGCACGTGAAATAAAGTGGCAAAACACGTTGCACAAAAATAACCCTTTACCACTCTCATCAATTAAAACTGTTAATTCTGAAATACGAATGAAAATTGGTCGGTTGTGTGATTAGATTGATCTACTAAACAAATGTTATAAAGATATTGATTTGATTTTTCAATAGAAATCTAGATTTCAATAAAACAGAATAATATATGTAACTTGTACTTGTATCGGTTAGGCAGCAACCATTTGATTTCCTGGGGGGGCTATGGTTTTTTTTTCTGGACAAATTTTTTTTTTCGCCTGCGGCGAAAAACAATCTATTTTTTTCGCGACAAGTCGAAAACAATTTTTTTCTTTCAATTTTAGCATTACATATAGTGGCAGCTGAGGGTGAAACAAACAATTTTTTTTTCTCAGAATCAAAAACAAATTAATTTTTTCTCCAAAAACTGGAAACAAACTTTTTTTTCCAAAAAAAAACCATAGCCCCCCCCCAGAAAATCAAATGGTTGCTGCCTTACTTAAATAAAATGAGGACAAAACTTATTACTATACTAAATAATAAAATATTAATTTTCGTGAACCATTTAGGTCACAGAAATTCCAAAATATGGCATCAGTAAGGAGAGTTGTACAAATAATGTGAATACACAGAACCCCGATCCAATTTATCTTTTGCTAAAAGTATTCATCATTTTCTGTTTTGTATGTACTAAAAACATTCCATTTTTCTATAATTTCGATTAAAATACTCTAAAACCTGCAGTTCAAATAGGTCACATGCCCCAACTTAACATTCCCCGATTGGTTGAACTGCTGTGGCCTCAATGTAAATGAGTTATATGTGTAGTTGCAGTAATTGTGTAGTTTGTGTCGTCAGGGCAGTGCGTGACAACGTGATATTATTATTTGTAAACAAACGGGCTGTCGGAATTATCCATAAACCGTGCAATCAATATTACATTTCAGTATTTGATGATATTTCCGTGTGTGTTAGTAGGTGTTTTAGATCAGAAGTCATAGATACATAGTACCCCACTAGGGTTATAGTGTTCCAGGGTTGCGTTCTATGTCCAGAGGCGGATTTAGGGGTTAGAGGGTTAGGGGTTGATTACATAGGGGTTCACTGAAGCATGACCAGAGCGGCCCTCACGTTTTCTAGATCCGCCACTGATCGATATCGTAGCTGCTTCATCATGTTCATATGGCTACGTTAATTTTTGACTACTCAATGGTGGACCCAGAACTTTTCATAAGGGGAGGGGGCACTGACTGGCCTAAGTTAGGTCCCGCTACAGTCATGCTTCAGTGATTCCCTATATAATCAACCAACTTTTTCCCACGAAAAAGGGGGCCGTCAGGCCCTCCTGGATCCGCCTATGCTACTGAACGTGTAGCTAGCTAATCTACTAAATGGATAAACAGTCAAGATAACAGCTAGCTACACGTTCAGTAGTCAAAAATCTATGTAGCAGCTGCTACTATGTTGAACCTGAACGTGCCGCAACTTGGTTGGTGCTTACAGAGAATTGCTATTAAGAACATGTACTCGTAGTTGTTTTTTTATGAAACTTCTTTGTCTTTGTAAACAGAGAATATAGTCTTTTCGTTTTCAGAAATTCCGTTTAGCATAACAATTTGTATTGTATTTAGGTGCTGTGCATGTTGACCTTTATCTTTGATAGCAGTTAGTAACAATCCAGTTCTCAGAAATGTAGACATGGACACAATTGTGAACCATGACGATATGGGTCACTGACATTTTTCTCTGATTTTGATATCTAACCATTTAATAATTTTTAAATTATCTGTATTGGCAATATTTTTGTATTCTATGTGTAATCATGAACAGATCTTCAATTTGTTCAAGTTAATACACAATAAGTTGCTATTTCTGATGATGAAGAAATTGTATGTTCACATAAAGATGGCAGATACTGGATAGTCTAGAGCGGACCGCCTCTATCACTATTAAATATCATCAAGTGTCTCTGTGATCGTCAAGATAAACTAGAAATGATGTTTGTTCTAAAAGTTTCTCAATACCATTTTTCTAATAACAGAATTGCTGATTATCAATTATAAAATCATCAAATAAACTCATCATAGATACCAGGATCAACATTTTATATTTACGCCGGTCGCGCGTTTCGTTTAAAAAAGACTCATCAGTGACACTCGCGTCACTTTTACCGTTCTAGAGTTATGCCCCTTTACAAATTGAAAAATTGCTATTTTTTTTTGCTTCCGTTCTCTAACATTAGTTTGCCTCAATCTTATGTAATCAAACTTATACACAATGAGTATTGCCACAACACATTGATTAAGTTTAAATTTTAATGGCGTCACTTTAACTTGTCTAAGGTTCTGCCCCTTTATAAATGGAAACTGCAAAATTGTTCATGAGGTTCCATTCCTTAACTTGAGTTTGCCTCATTCAAATGTTATAAAACTTTACACAATGCTTATTACCACACAATACAGATCAAGTTAGAATTTCGATAGCGTCACGTTATCTGTTCTAGAGTTATGCCCCTTTATAAATGGAAAAATTACCAAACATTTAGTTTCCATTCTCTAACTTAGTTATCCTCAACCAAATGTTATCAAACTTATACATAATGCTTATTACCACAAAACACAGATAAAGTAATATGATTAAAACTGCCAGCAAAATGTACCATCCATTCAATGTTCCCATTTATGGGGAGATTAAAGCATTTTATTTGCACTTGAGCCAAACATTTTTTGTCCAGAAGCCAAATAAAAAGCGCTCAAATTTACAAAACAATGTGATACTCGTGCTACTAAAAATATGATACTACATTGTGCCTGAAGGTGGTTCCTGTGCTGCCTGCTGATGAGTCCTGAGTGTAAATGATCATACCGGTAATGTTCCTAAGTATAAATTATATTTTTTATCCTTTTGTCCTTCAATCCTGTTCATATCTAAAATAATTTTAATCAGTTTGTAGGAGTTATGAGCATCTGTATTGGAATCTGCCATATCTGGTATATTATATTTAAAAAAAAGATGTGGTATGATTGCCAATGAGACAACTGTCCACAAGAGACCAAAATGACACAGACATTAACAAGTATAGGTCACCGTACGGCCTTCAACAATGAGCAAAGCCCATACCGCATAGTCAGCTATAAAGGCCCCGATATGACACTGTAAAACAATTCAAACGAGAAAACTAAAGGCCTTATTTGTATAAAAAAAATTAACGAAAAACAAATATGTAACACATAAACAAACGACAGCCACTGAATTACAGGCTATCGTTACTATGAAACCATAATATATCTTTAATTTCCACATTTAAACAAAACTTTTACTAATGATACTGGGAAGATCCTGAACGAATTTTTCGTTTTTTGTGGAAAAAACCCAAGTAAGAAATGACCATCTCATAGAAACATAAATAGAACCATACAAATATTACATGCATACAATCACATCGTGCAGAAATGCACATAACGTGGTCCTCTATTTTTAAGTTTTTGCTGCTATCCCAAATCAAATTTTAAATAAAATTGGAATTGAGAATGGAAATGGGGAATGTGCCAAAGAGACAACAACCTGACCATAGAAAAAAACAACAGCAGAAGGTCACCAACAGGTCTTCAATGTAGCGAGAAATTCCCGCACCCGAAGGCGTCCTTCAGCTGGCCCCTAAACAAATATATACTAGTTCAGTGATAATGAACGCCATACTAATTTCCAAATTGTACACAAGAAACTATTATTAAAATAATACAAGACTAACAAAGGCTAGAGGCTCCTGACTTGGGACAGGCGCAAAAATGCGGCGGGGTTAAACATGTTTGTGAGATCTCAACCCTCCCCCTATACCTCTAGCCAGTGTAGAAAAGTAAACGCATACCAATACGCACATTGAAATTCAGTTCAAGAGAAGTCCGAGTCTGATTTCAGAAGATGTAACCAAAGAAAATAAACAAAATGACAATAATACATAAATAACAACAGACTACTAGCAATCAACTGACATGCCAGCTCCAGGCTTCAATTGAACTGACTGAAAGATTATGATTTCATCATATGAACATCAGGCACAATCCTTCCCGTTAGGGGTTTAGTATCATACCATCATAACATATATGAGGAGAACATAACCCGTGTCATGCCAACAACTGGTTTTTGAATAAATGTGTTTAGTTCCGATGCAAAGACCCTATAAGTGATTCAATATTAAAGCCAAAATATGCAATCTTTAATGACCTGACAACAGTATCGTAACTATATCCCTTCTTAATAAGTCTATTCGAAGGTTTTATTAGTTTTTGAGGTGAATACTGACACCTTTGTGCTGTATAAAGAATATTTAACTTATTTCAATGGAATAATTAGGCAATCCTTCCAAATCTTTTGCTTCTTTACGTATATCACTCCTGACCAGCAATGGAGCACTCTCAGCTACAGCAGATCATTTTTAGAAATGTTAATCTATTCACATAGAAGTTATTTCAAATTTAAAATGTTGAAAGGAAATCCTCCAATGTAACGTTGCATATGCACAAAATTTATTTACAGGAAGCAATAATAGCATGATAGCCAATAATCAGATTTGATATCAAAAGCAATGTATAGCTAAATAAAATCTATGAACGGTCAGCACTGATTTAAAGTAGTGTCTCCTACATGCCAGTCTTGATTTACCTGATAATGGTTTACTTTTAAAAAGTGTGACTTGGATGGAGAGTTGTCTCATTGGCACTCATACCACATCTTCTTATATATACATTGATCAGTAAAACGTAATATTGAATTTAAGACTGTTATTTTCAGTGTTTGGTACAGGTTAGCTGTCACTGGGCACAACAGTTCAACATAGAACCCTATGGGCAAACCAGAGAATTCTTATTGTCAGAAAACACTGTCAAACATTCAAACGTACTATCCATACTGATCTGTGTCCCCACTTGTTTTATTATAAGATGTATTTTTAGGGCAAGCCAACCGTGGTTTTATCTCAACACCAAGTTTAAGACAATAAACATTAATGTGTTATGATCATCAGAAAATGTGAACGTTTCACAACAAAAGTTTAACCAAATTTTTGTGACAATTTTTTTTAATAATAATTGATTGATAATTAGTTGATTTAAATCCAACTAAAAATAAAATATAGTTTGTACCAAAAATGGGGAGCTCGATTGTGACAAAGATAAGCCAATATCTGAAAAAGTCCAATTTCCATGTTCCACCTTTCACCAGCAATTATATTTTTAATCGAGTATATTTTGGGAAATTTCAAGTTTCAGTATGAACTAGAGTATATAATGCACCAACTATTGCCAATTAAACACTCTTTCTTATATTTCTTCTAATAAAATATTATAATTAAAATGTTCAATGTTTTTCACCTATGGAAACGTTTGAACGATCAAGATTTTATTTCTTGTAATGCAACGAGAAAAGCACCTGTCCATTTCCTGAATGTGTAACTCCATATGTACAGGTATATGGCGCAGGAATAGTGTCACAATGGCGTTTTAATGCCATCGCAATATTCATTTTTGCGATAATTCATTTATGTGATTGCATAAATAATTATGCGATGGCAAAAATTATTATGCGATGGCGTAAATGGCATTTTATGCCATCGCCTAATTAATTTAGCCATTGCATAATTATATATATGCAATGGCGCATGTATTTATGCGATCGCATTTTTATTAATGCAATCCCAAAAATGTTTATGCAATCGCATAAATACATTAACGGTATGGCATAAATGATTCCATTATCCAATCAAAATCTTCTTTACATGTTCAATGCAGGGTGAAATTTCGGAACAACTTTCTACAGTATATAAATGGTACATCTAAATACCACGTAACCCGTGTATTGCTAAACTTTAGAATAAAGATAATATAATTACTGGTTTTAAAATAAAGTAACATTTAAAAACGTAAACAAGTTTCCTGAATTCAATGTGGATTATTTTGACGAAAAGAATCACTGGCTGATTCAGGGGGAGAGGGCGTACGTCCCCCTGGACGATTTAAAAAAAATCAATTAAAAGTGCGGAGCTTTCATGTCGATCCGGCCTCAATAAAAAAATATATTTATCAGTAAGGAAATCCGAATAAAAAGAAACATATATGGTAGTTCCTAAACGAGGGTGGTAAAGGGTTGTTTTCGTGCAACGTGATCGCGGTTTTTTTTTCACGTTCAACGTGTTTTTACTTTTTTATTTGACGTTCACGCCAAGATGAAATTTAAAAAAAGGCAGGACAGGAGTTTTGAGTGAAAAAAGGCAGGATGAGCAACTAGGCCAAAAAAAAATGGCAGGATTACAATTTATGTAAAAAAAGTCGGGATAAACTAATAAAAAAAGGGCAAAACCGAATAGAGTGAAAAAAAATAGGCAGGACAGAAATTACAACTAAAAAAAAATAGAGGACAACATTTTTCATCCTAGCCAAACCCCCCCCCCCTTTTTACCATAAAAATCAAATGGTAGCTCCCTTTATATTAGGGAAAGCTGTAGGATTAGTGATATATTATAATTAACTTGTGCTTCTGTTCGTCAATCCAACAAATATTTTCGTGAGATTTTTCTAAGAAACAACTCTACATAATGACTTCATATTAAGGTATTAAGTTCAAATCTGATATGTTTTTAACTTGTGAACACTTTTCGGATCTCCTTAGACCTAGATACATGCTTCCTCATTGCCGATTCTTTGATTTTTTTGGTAAAATGGACTTTAAATAGGATCGACATCTTAATAGTGATGAGCTTTAACGTGTTTGCACTTTCCATCATCTTCTGTCAGTTCAAACTTCCTATTTCTGATACTTTTAACCACGAGTCGTGGTAGCTGGTGGCATGGATATCATCATGACAACGTGTGTATTCTTGTTAATAAAGACAATGAAAGAGATCAAGAATACACTTTCGTGTCTGCGGGATATTTTCATTTTAAAAGTTAAGAAGATCGTTATATATATAGATTCTTACATTGATATCAGTGGATTATGGATTTATCCAATCGAGATAGTTAAATTATCCGGTCCTACTAAAAAGCGCCCGGGAAAAGAAAAAGCGCCCGGGGAAAAGAAAAAGCGCCCGGAGAAGAGAAATTAGCGCCCGGAGGAGATAATAATAAATAAGAATAAAATTTTGTAACAATATTTTTTTTCTTTAAATATAGATAAGAGTATATAGAAGAATCATGCGGAACGATATTGTCCTCGATCAAAATGTATATTTTGTTATTCAAAATTAATCAGTGCCTGAGGTGTACTATTTTCGCAACTGCATGGTGAACACTTTCTTATTCAGATACTGATACAGATTTATTGTATCTTTTTATAAAGCTAAAACTGTTCCAATGGCTATGCTTATCAGGGTTTTAATGCAAAGTTTTAAATTTACACCAAACGCCTGCTCTTTATCCCCGTGTTTTAACTACGGTACATGTTTAGCACTGCTTTATTTGCTGATTTATTATGTGTTAACTCTATTTATTTTGTTTAAATTAATTTTTTTCAGTGAAATTTAAGTTGTTTTTTACATTTTTTATGTTGATATCGTTTTGAATGTCATACATTTTATAAATCTTCCGCATAAACTGTGATCCAGTATTGTTTGTCTCTCGAAACAGTATTCATATATTAATGTTAAAATTGAAACATTCATACTTTTTTTTGTGCTGTATTACAAATTAATGTCTATTATCTGAATTTGCAAATAACTTGTCTAAAATTTAAAAAAAATCAATGTTCATAACTGATTTCATCGACACAAAGTTGTCTCATGCCAATAAAATATTTTTTATATATTCCCCGGGCGCTTTTTCTTTTCCACGGGCGCTTTTTCTTCACCCGGGCGCATTTTAGTAGGACCCAAATTATCAACTTTAAAGTCCAAGCCTTGGCGAGGACTTTAAAATTTATAATTTATAACTATCGAGATAGGATAAATCCGATAATGCAAGAGTATAACTATGTAAGAATCTGTTTCTATAATGATGAAACAAATAAATTTTCTTAAACAAAAATCCCCTTCGAGTGCCTTCCACATTCACAAAGTTGTCAATTTCATTAACACCTGTTAGTATACTAGTATTTTGCTTCATCCAGTGAGGATAAAGGTTGTGACCCTTAAACTCATCCAATCATCTTCTGAGATCACCGGTAACCACACGTTCACTAAATTTTTTTATACAATGGGTTCAACTGACACAGAATTAGAGAAACTTTTTTAAAAGCCGTAAAACCATTTATATAATAAATGTGTATACTAAATCGGGAATACATCAAGTAAAACTGAGAGTTGTATACAAGACAGTGACTCGGTCACAAAAGATTCACACCAAAGTCTTTATTTTTTGTGCAACGTTCATGACAGAAATTATTTCACGTTCAACGTAAAATTATGTCTTATTTCACGTTTTTTCCGTGTTTTGAGTATTCACGACTAATCAGACCTTGTAATTATACAAGTTTAAGCAGTATAACACAATGTAAAATCAGAGACATATAATATGTAGGATCTACTTCGATGAATGGTTCGACATCAACGACCCAGACCTACTGCGCACACCAACACATACATCGCCAGTATAGAATCAAGAGGTAATGCAAGCTGAACGACCTGAAACTCCGTACGAGAAACAGACCCAAATCTGTAAATAGGTATACCAGTCCGCAATATCCAGACAGGATAGCGAGATGTAAAAAAACACATTGTCAGAGGTTAAGTTTCGGCCAGTCAACGTCGTTAAAAACTTCCTTCCATTTCTTGTTGAGAGATCAAGATAATTTATACAAGAAAAATGGAAGATACCAAACAGCTATCAATCTCGTCAAAATGACATTGCCATGGCAACAATGAATAACACAAACAAAGGGCCACAAACCACATGTTTATTAGATGTTGTATTTCAGTTTCTACATATTCTTTTTCATGCATTGTTAAAGCAGTTTGGAGGTACCAACATATATATATGATAATAAAAATAGGGTGCAAATGTGTAGGGTGCGCACAAACCTAGAGCATGCGAACATGTAAAGGGATCAATCGGACCAGTTAACCATAAAAAGGACTTAAGGATTAAGTACCCGTGTTGATTCAAAGCTAAACATATGGAAATTTTATAGAAAATCCACAGCCTTTCTCCTTGTACTCTCATATTTGGCAATTCGGTACATGATATATAGAGGATTATTGCATGCAGTGCTATCAATGATTTTATAAGTTTATAAATTTAGATATTGGTAAAAACAAATAAAAATATGGACCAAATCAAGTACACTGCTAAGGTGCACTGGACTTGACTCAGCACTAGGTTTTTGAGAATTTAACAGTTATTCAGGACTCTTTGTAAACAATAAACGCTAGTACATCATAGAAAAACGAGTGAGTAATCTTTGTTCAAAATCTAATAACAATAACCTCTGTATTAAAGTCTGTGGATTTTCTACCAAATTCTTGAATTTATTTTCACCAAATTCCGTTTTTCTATTCAAAGCCAAAAAGATCATTAAAAAGGCAACAATTTAATATTTTTAGGTTCGTTTGAATATCTTAGTACCATATTTGTTTAAACTGATCTTTGGAGAGATGTCCTAAATGTGTTATTTAACCAAGTTTTCATTAATAGTAATAATACAAGACTTGTCTAGTTTTTCAAGATTCAAGATTTATTAATAACGTTCAGACACATGAATGTGTAACATGAGGTCAAAGTATAATACATAAACAACTGAATGACTAAATGAGCATGCAGTACTATTCAAACACATAGAAATACATTTGTAAATATTTTAGAATAAAGAAGCAATTTTCTTAATAAAAAAATACATTCGTTTGTAGACTTTCATAACATATTGACAATAAATCTTCCATTTTAATGTATTGCAGATTATAGTATAATATCTAGGTAAGTATTGGTTTCTATAATTAACAATAGAATCATGTTTACATACAAATAAAACATGAAATTCATCACCAACAAATTTATGACAGAACATATTCTCTCTGGTCTAGGTATAATATTTTTGCCAAAAGCCTGTCTTGATTGGAATATGCAAGTTAGATGTCATTAATTTAGTAACACATCCTCTGTTCTGTTCAGATAGTCTGATCAGACATTTTTCTAATCTAGACCCAAGATGAATTTTCTATATCTCCAATCCATGAGGTAATATTAACTGATCACTCAATATTCAATCGAGATAATTTATATAAAAAAAGCCAATTTGATTCATGAAAATATATCCTAGACCAGTGTTGTTAAACATTGATTCGACATAATCAGTCCATTTGAAAATATAATGACCATGATTCTTTATCTCCAATCCATGAGGTAATATTAACTGATCACTCAATATTCAATCGAGATAATTTATATAAAAAAAGCCAATTTGATTCATGAAAATATATCCTAGACCAGTGTTGTTAAATATTGATTCGACATAATCAGTCCATTTGAAAACATAATGACCATGATTCTTCAATATTCTTCAATGATAACATCAGCCTGTACAAAGTACTGAGTTTACTGCTATTGTTTACAACTTTATACCAATATGAAATCATTTTACATTCAACTCCAATTTGCAGAGTAAATCTTCCCAATTCTCCATACACCATAAAATTGGGTGTAGTGTTTCGAAATTTTAAAATTCTTTTACAAAATTTCAAATTTATCTGTTCCATTATTTTCAAATTCTCAAATACCCAAACTTACTTCAGAACCAAATAACAAAATTGGTCCCATCATGGAATCAAATAATTTCAGTTGCAAATCTATAGGAATACTTTTGTTTCAAACAATTCTATGAATAAAATACATTGATTTTTGTGCTTGATTATTAAGTTTCTTCTTGGTATCTAAAAAAGCACTGTTATATTCAAAGACAACTCTCATATAAGAGAAATTTTTAACAATCTCAAGTTCTGTGTCTTGTAACCAAAATTTTTTAATTTCTTTTTACTTTTCCTTTCTCAAAATACTAACCTTTGTTTTATTTAAATTTACTATTAATTTCCACTTTTCACAATAAAACTGAAAAATGTTAATTTATCACTGCTTACCTTCTGTTTATGATGAAAATACAATATCATCTGCATATAATATAACAAATAATTCAAAAATATAAGGCAATAACTCCTTAAGGGGTCAACTGACCATTTTGGTCATGCTGACTTATTTGTAGTTCTTACTTTGCTGAACATTATTGCAGTGTAAAGTTTATCTCTATCTATAAAAATATTCAAGATAATCACCAAAAACAGAGAAATTTCCTTAAAATTACAAATTACAAAAATTAAATTTAGTTCTTGCACCAATTTTTTACCATAAAAAGTTAATTAGAACATGTAGAATATATAGCTTAATTTCTTATTATTCATAAGACTAAGAGGAACATTTTTTTTTAATTTGTTCAAATTAATTCATCTTAATAACTTATATATTGTATTCCTCAGACAAGGAAATGCACAAATCCATTGTTAATATGAAAGTGAAATTTGTTCCATGGAAAAAAAAATATAAGTTCTTACCTGGACCAGTTTGAATACTAAAGATTGATGGTTGAAATCCATTAAAAGATTAAACAAAAACTCATTAAAGACTGAAAGTAAATAACCTGCTGAAAATGTTAAAAAAAAACCTCATTAAAGACTGAAAGTAAATAACCTGCTGAAAATGTTAGAATAATTTTTTTTTAACAATTTTCAGAATTTTTTGCAAACCTTGAAAAATAAGATGTATTAATTTTAATTTCATTTTCAAAAGCTACATTACACAGTAAAAAAAAGTATTTGAACAGTATTAATTCCACTACATGCATCTTCCAAAATTATCAGACATAACTGGAAAATAGCAATCTATTCTTTTCCAAATGTCTGGCTATTGATTATCAACTCTGTGTAATACGTTACAGCGTCTGATAACTCAGGCTGAACTTTGAGTGTGACGGCTAAAGCACAGGTGTTCACAAATGTGGACTCTCCAAAATCGATGTCAATAGGTTTGTGGAAACCTATTGCTGGTATAACACTCGATCCACTCAGCCACATTAACACATCTTTGGTTTCAACTTTAATGCCATTAACAACTGTGGCTGTTCCTATAAAAAAGTAAAATATAGTATAGTGAGCTTAGATGTTTATACTATTAAGGCTAGTAAAAGTTAATTGGTTTTCAGGGCTTTTTGGGATACGATTGCTTTCAAGCAATCTGTAGACTTATACCAGTGGCTCAGAGCATTGCCCTCACGTCAATCGGTTAATTCTAAACATTAAGGAACATCTCAGATTCTTATGATTGTCTTGCTTTAAAAGGTAAAAACAAACAAAGGGATTGAACTCAATCAACTTTCCTATAATGTTCTTTTCATAATCTTCATGCTTGATAATTCCCTTGACTTATATGCATGTTTTAACAACACGGAAAATCAGAATTAAGCAGTATTTATATTTAGTGTTTTTATAAATCTAGAAACACGTTAGAGGGAATTCCCAGTTTTGATAAAATGCGAGAGTTCTCTGAATACCGATAAATCTATTAGAAATAGAGAACCATCTAGGTCGTTTAATAAACATTTTTAAATATTTCTTGCCCCAGGGTTTATTTTGGAAATTATGCGCATGCGTATAGTTTTCTTGACTTCAAGGGGTTTAAGATTGAATGGTTGCTCTGGATTCCCCACTCAATTAATTTATAACTCGTGGGATCTTTACTATGAATGTCTGCTATTGAGTGTTATTGTTGTTGCATAATTTTAAATCATATGCATCATTTAAATTAAAATAAATGTTTTCCACATCGTAGAACACCCCTTCAGGTGAAATGGAGTCTTCCATATTATCGTTTCGAGTTGTCTCCCTTCCTGAAGTAATTCCGTGAATTCTGAACCAAGCAAGACGTCGAGTATTAATAGCTCGTTCTGTCAATAAATTATATTATATTAAAAAGCGAATGCAATTTAAACCGATAAATGTGTACTGAAAGGAGTCGTGATCACTGACCCAAAGGAAATTAAATATTTAAAGAGTTAGGAATGGGGTTCTTACTAGAATTAATGTAGGAAAATAGGTGAAAAGATTCGAAGTGAAATACCTTCTCTCACTCTGACTGAGTCTAGTGACTGCTGTGAAAAGTAAACTTGGAATTGATAGTACAAAAATAAAACACAATTGGCCTAATTACATTGTTCATACACTTTTATCCGGGTTTGGCGATTTTTTAGTAACTATTTTACATGTGCAGTTGAATTAGTTTTGAAAATAATATCTAGCTACATGGATACATGTGTCGATGAAACAACGGCAATCGTATCCCTATGAGCAATCTGCTCTTTAATTCTTTTTTTTTTAAATCAAGTAGGTCACAATTGACACAATTCATTTGAAAATCATTTTCCATGAACTTATCCAATACAATAAAATTGAGAAAGGAAATGGTGAATATGTCAAAGCAACAACCACCACTATAGAGCAGACAAACAATGTATTTGTTAGTCCCAATTGACTCAATTCATCATCAGAACATTTAGCAAAAGGAAGAAAGGCTATAGAGTAAATTTTTCAAACAAACCAAACTTACTGTCAATATGTCCATGAATTCTTTAACCTTCTATAGATTAATTTTCAAATTTTTAAAACTACTTTTAATCTAATGAAACAGGTTAGTTTTAAAAAATCTAGGATGCCAAAAAGTTATGATGTCGCTTCCCTGCACGATTTTTTTCCAGGACTTGTTACAGAAACAAAACAGAAAACTTTATAATTGCCTTAAACAGTTAGAACAAAACTAATTTAGAGCTATAGTTCTAGTTTTCAGATAATAGCAGTATTAAAGCTAAATTTCCCAAATACTAGCGTTATTACATAAAATGGATATCGACATTAACTTGTAATTAATGGTATTAGTGTGAAAAATAAAAACAAGTCCATTTATGAGTTAAATACAAAAATATGGAAATACTTTTTTTTATCCACGACCACCTTGTTTATTGATCATGAAGAAGCTTCTGACATGTGAAATAAACATGGTGATTTCACTCTCTGACATCATACAACAGGCGTTGTCAAGACGTCGATAACGTTGGATCAAAACAAATTGTGAATGTGTAGAAAAAAAATAAGGTTCCTTACATTTTTTAAATTAATTTCTTTAAAAAAAGCCATTTGCCAAAGTAATAAAAAGAATAAAGAATTAAAGAATTCAAATATCGAAAAATATTCAACTCGTGACCGAACAACACTTAAAATTAACTTGTGCGATACACACATTTGTAAATTAATGTGTTGTTCGGTCACTCGTTGAATATTTTTTCTCTATTTGAATTTTTCCATTAGTTATTCTATAATTCCCAAAACCCTATTCATATTGATATTATTTCTTCTACTTAAGATTCACTACATTTTACATTATTTTTGGTTAACAAACCTTTTGTAGCCTGGAGAAAGGTTAAAAAACCTTGTTTTGTGGCTTTTTGGTCTTTTTCCTGATTCCCTGTGGTAAACTTGAATTTCAACAGTTTCCTCAGTGTTGCCACTGTAACAGGTTTAATCCTGCCACTTAGTAAAACTCTTGAAGAGGCTATATAAGAGTCCTGCCTCAAGAGTCCCAACACTTGATGAAGTTCCAATCCTGTTGTGTAAAAAAAAAAGGTAAATAAAAGAACAGAGTTCCCATGTTTTACAGATTTTAAATGTCCAAGGGCAATAACAAAAACCTTTTGTTTGTTTTTTAAAACTTTTTATAAATATCTTAGAGAAATGAAGGCATGAGAGCAAATACAATTATTATTTCCAAGGAGCATAGATCTTTTAAAAGTATTTGATCGACATAGATTTTAAATTGCCTGAGACATTGCTAGTATAAATCTTTGATATAAATTTGATAAAAATCTGGCAAAAAAAGTACACATGTATTGAAAATGCAATTTTCCAAATAATCAATATTTCCAAGGGGCAAAACATCATTCATTAGCATTGACTTTTGATTGAGAATTGGACTAAAAACAAGAATGTGTCCATAGTACACGGATGCCCCACTCGCACTATCATTTTCTATGTTCAATGGACTGTGTAATTGGGGTCAAAAAATCTAATTTGGCATTTAAATTAGAAAGATCATATCATAGGAAACATGTATATGTACTAAGTTCCAAATTGATTGAACTTTGAAACTTAGTCTAAATTTGAACTTCAACTTCATCAAAAACTACCTTGACCAAAAACTTTAACCTGAAACTAGCAATATCATTTTCTATGTTCAGTGGACCATGAAATTGGGGTCAAAAATCTTATTTGGCATTTAAATTAGAAAGATCATATCATAGGGAACATGTGTACTAAGTTTCAAGTTGATTGGACTTCATCTTCATCAAAAACTACCTCGACTGAAAACTTTAACCTGAAGCGGGACAGGTCGAACTAACGAAAGGACCCACAGACCAGAAAACAAAATGCACCTCTTCTATCATAGGTGGGGCATAAAAACAATCTCAACTTTGAATCTGGGGTATTTCTCATATCTGAATTTTCCTTGCTGCAAATCCAGGCAAGCAAACATAAACCAAAGTTTCAAAACGGTAAAGAAAGAGGTGTAATTCCACCTGAATGGAACAGTACAGGTCTGGTTTCATATGAAAAAAATATTCATACAGATATGTAGTTATTGCAAGGCAATAAAAATTATCATAACATGAAATTACCACAATTTCTCAGTGAAATAAAAATTGACATTCACACTCCTTGGACATTTGGGTGACGTCAAGACAATATAGAAAACCCGAGTTTAAACTGATTGAGAATGCATCATAGAAATGTGAGTTCCTTGCATTTTCTATTATATTTTCAGAGCTTTAATACAAATCCATTCAAATGAAAAGTTTGATCAACTGTTGTTTATGTGTTACATAATTCTTTTTTGTTCATTTTTTTAAAAATAAATAATGATTTTAGTTTTCTCATTTGAATTGTTTTACGTTGTCATATCGGGGCCTTTTACGGTATGGGCTTTGCTCATTGTTGAAGGCCGTACAGTGACCTATAGTAATTTTGTTGTTATTGTCTGTGTCTCTTGTGGACAGTTGTCTCATTCGCAATCATACCACATCTTCTTTTATATATTGTTGCTTACTTTATTTAGTAGTTTGTTCATGCATTGTAATCAAGATTGACAAATTACAAGATTGACACATGAAGACAATGGACAGGTGGAGTCAGTTGCAGTCTTTTAACAATTATAAAGATTTGTTTAGATATTTGATTATATTCATTGTCCAATCAAATCGTTGTTTTATTGCAAAACCCATCATTATACATTGTTCTCATATGTCAATTGTAATTGAGAGACATGAGCAATCATCTGTTATACAAAGTTGTCAAGCAAGCATGTAAATTTTGAAAAAAGCATGGTTTTGTATAAATGCTTTAGGATACGAAAATATATTTTTAACTCATGACAAAAAAAAAAAAACACACTGATAATTAAAGTAGCACATTCATGAATTAATGTGTTGTGATATTTTTGAATAATAACAAACCTTTAATAAATTGATCAAGTTCATCCTGGCATGTAGAAATCTGGTTTTCAATTAAAGCAGCCTGAAGGAGTCTTACATGCTGTTTGTTAAATCTAGACACTGGGATTATAAAGCCAGCGTCAGTTGCTTCATCAAAAATACTTGAATATAAATTCCTGATCTCAGCCTCAGATGTACAATCCTGCATCTAAAAATATATCAGACATGGAATCCTTTACAATAATTTTTTAAAAATGTGTCACATTGCAAAGTTTTGCCAAAACCTTTTTCTTTCTTTTAAATTGATATTTAAATGTCTTTTTTGACATTTGAATGAACTAGAAAAAATGTGTCCAAAGTATAATGATACCCCCATCTATAACATTAAGGAGTTTCAGCTGTCATTCCAATGAACAAGAAGTTGATGCATGATCAAGGGTAAGTCATACACACAGTATAACCAATCTTGCTAAAGTTAAATACCAAATTTCAAAACATTCTTATAAAGGGTTCCCAATTATAAGAGAACTCAAAGATATGGGACAGGACAGACCTATGCACTGAAAGCAGTAAAACTTATATGCAGAGGCATAAAAATGGACAATGACAATCATGATTGAATATCAAAGTATTCAGGTAATGCAATTATGAACAAGAATGTGTCCATAGTACACGGATGCCCCACTCACACTATTATTTTCCATGTTCAGTGGACCGTGAAATTGGGGTCAAAACTTTGTCAATTAAATTAGAAAGATCATGTCATGGGGAACATGTGTACTAAGTTTCAAGTTGATTGGACTTCACTTTCATCAACAACTTCCTTGTCCAAAAACTTTAACCTGAAGTGGGGCGATCAGACGAACGAACGAACAGATGGTTGGTTGGACGGACGGATACACATACCAGAAAATATAATGCCCTCTACTATTGTAGGTGGGGCATAAAAATAAAGTGTAATGGTGCCTAGTGTAAAAAAAAATCAAGGTCAACAGTACTTAAGCCAAAATGACAGTCAAGTGTACATAGTTTTTGGTAGGCCTTTCAGAAACTTAGATGCAAGTCTTCTGTTGGAGAAATGTTTGTCCTGCTGGCACCAAGTCCATGTTTTGGTGTGAGAAACCCCAAATATCATTCAAATCAAAATTTTAAAACAGCAAATGCACATCTCCATGCCCTGATTAAGAAATCATGATAGGTTCAATATTGTTCAGCAGTTTTTGAGCAATTCTAGATGAAAAAAATCAATAAGAAATATAAAAGCATACCTGTCAACTGACCCGGATTCTGCGGGTGTGACCCGAGATTTTCACAATTCTGAGGGATCACCCGGGACACCTGCCGGGTCATTGAAATAACCCGGGAATTCCGAAAATGACCTGATTTCACCCGTATTTCTTGGCCTTGAGATTGATTTCATAAGTAATATTCCTTTGAAATACCGGCAAATTCGTAATTCTTCCATGAACAGGAAGTTCATCTAGCTATGTAAACTGTCAAATGAAGTGACCCATTAAGTGCATGGCTTCACTTGACAGCTTTGGTGTCAAACACACTGTTAATTAACACCAATTACCTTAGCTTTAGGTTGTAAATTAATTGCACTATTCAGAATTTACAAAAATATTTCAATTAGAGTTACTTCCCCTTATTTGTCACCATTCAAAATTATTCCTTATATTTACGTTTTATGGGTGAAAAAGATTAAATCATGAAAATATAAAATTCAAATACCATATTGAAAAATAAATTTTCCTTATTTTTATACCTTTATACAATTTTAAAATAAAAGTTGAAAATTATTTTTACATTTATACTTCCTTCAACTGTATTACTATATTTTATCATAGTCTAATTTCCTTATGGTTTCCATGATGGTATGTTTAAAGGCTACATAGCCAGTAGTTGCAAACCTTATAAAATTACATTTGAAAAATAAATTGATCACAAAAAGTAAAGAACATAAGACTGTGTTACACAAATATATAAAAATCTTTAAAAGTGCAATGAAATAATAATTAATAGGATTTAAAATGACTTAATCAAGTGAACATGCATTGATGGTTTGGTATCTTTGATATACATTATAAGAAAATGTACCATAATTACTGAAATTCAGCTCGAAAAAGTTCGTACGCGTTATGACCTGAGATTTGATTCTTCAATGCAGGTCATGACCTGCATTTTCATTGTCACAGGTTGACAGGTATGTAAAAGGTCCTTGTTTTGGTACGGGAATCCCCATAAAATCATTTAAATCAAAATTTAAAATATCATGTATAAAAATGTATGTAAACCTGCCCTGCTTAAACTTGAAAATCTGTTCAGCAGCTCATTTAAATTTGTTTTTGTGTAGTGCGACAACACTAATGGACAAAAGATAGTGACCCCTTCAGTAGACTCTACTTACTCTGCTGACAGCAGGTGACAGGAATTTTTAACAATTTTTGAGGTGGGGGCTTAGTTGGATGACTAAAATTGAAAATAACTTATATTCACACTAATTACTATAGACAGACAATATCAATTAAGGAAATAACAAGATTAAAATACCTTTAATAATACATCTTTTAGTCTATCTTGCAAATCCTCTAAATTCAATAGTAATGATTTCCCATTCAGAATGTAGTCCGTTACTATGTCTGAAAAAATTGGAAGGCCTGGCCCATCCTGGATTATAGAAAGGGCAGTGAGCTGCCCTATATGAAAATAAGTCTTCTTTTTCTTGGCCACAAAATTTGCTTGGAATGTTAGTCTCCCAGGTTTCCCTGTAAGTACAATATACAAAAACATACTTTACATTGATTGTTGTTTGCTCAATGTCCAATGGCAAATATTACATGCATGTTCAGGGCGAACATATACCAATGTTTGTTAATATGGGATTTACTCTTAGGTAGCAATACAGTAAGGAAAAGCAAAGAGCTTTCAAGCTCTGAGGAAAAATGACGCCACTGTCTCTAATATTGGGATATTTTTGTATGCCAGTCTTGATTTTCACATACCGTAATTAGTTTAACAATGCAACATGTCTCCTAAGCATATAATTGATATTTGTCTATGTGTGTGTGTGAAGTAAAGATGACAACTGGCTGGTTTTTTTTAAGACAAATCAATAGGTCAAGACTACCTGAATTGTACAAATAAATACCGTAGAAAGCTTAAGGCTTGTATATTTCTCACTGGTACATAGTCCAAACCCCCTTCTCCCACAAAATTTTAGGTAAATAATCTTTTTGTTATTGTTATCAAAGGTCTAATGAAACTCAGGTAATTTTAAAGTATTCTAGTCAAACCGGCACCTGGTTAAATGAAGTGATTGTCCAAAAATACATGTCACAAAAGACTCAAAAATTTGGTCCAAAGGAAAATTTCAATCAATTACAGTAATACCATTTCTGAAACCATAGGCATATATTTATCAAGAGGTCCAAAAAAATTATATGCATTTCTGCTTGTTTTTCCATAAAATTCGAGCATCAAATCTTTGTTCATAAACACTACAATAATTTATGGACCTATGGGCGGTACAGATAGGAAAATATTGACTGTCAAACAGATAAATGCCCTGTAAAACAGGCTCAAAATAATCCAATGTTCATATAAACCCACTAAGTATAAGGAGGCTATATTACTCTTCACTTATCTTAAAATCAATTTTATTGTTTAAAAACATTCGTATTTAAAAATTTAATAAATATAAATGCTTTTGAAAATAAAGAAAAATGCAGAATTCAGTTTTCCATGAAAACTTTTAAAAATTAAAGAAAATTGGATAAATTGTTACTGATTGTGTCAAAAGGGGGTTGGCATCTATGCATTAGTTGTATTAAGGTTACTTTAATGAAGATTAAACATTTAACCAGATGCTCCACAGGGCGCCGCTTTATACAACCGCTGAGGTGGAATCCTGAACAGTTGGGCAAGTATTGACACAACATTCAAGCTTCATACAGCCAAACCCCAATAATCAATCCCCACCTTCCTTTTGTGGTCATTAACCTTGTGTTTAAATTTCATAAATTTCTATTCACTTATACTTTTAAAAGTTATTGAGCAAAAATCAATAAAAATGCTTATTTAAGCCCCTTTTTGACCCTTATTCCTACACCATTGTGACCCAACCCCCAAAATTAATCCCAAGCTTCCTTTAATGGTTATTAACCTTGTGTTAAAATTTTAATGATTTCTGTTAACTTATAAACTTAAGTTATTATCCGGAAACCATTCATTTTCGGACGACACTTACGACCATTACAATGTGAAACCAATATACGATCGCAAAAATTTTTGCGGTCGTATAAAGTCTGAAAGTGGCATAATTTACATGAAAGATAATTCCCTCCAACTAAATAACACATCTTCCTTAATTGATCAAATCATCATAAAATTTAATTCCTGGTCTTGTCATACAAAGTAAACATGCCTTTAACATAAACAGAGTGGGAAATATTGTGGAGGAACAGGCTCCAAAACTCCCTTCTCAAACCCCCTAAATCAACTCCATCTTCTCCACTGAAGCTAATTTTCAAGGGGTTGTGCAGGTCATCCTGGGATACCCGTATCAGCTCCAGGGCATCAGATAACACAAATCCTCTTCTTACTTCCATCAAAAATGGATCCTCAATGTCAGGCTTTATAAAATTTTCACTGTGTTCTTTGAGAGCATTCTGTAAGGCATCTATTGACGGACACCCACTAAAAGATTAAAAAAAAGTCAAGAACTTTTATCATACTATAAAAAAATTTGAGACAGAAATATTAGACTCATTCACTTTTATTATTATCATACATTTAAGTTCACACTGTTAGAATATTAATAAAAATATATCCTGTTGCCAAACATTTCAAATCATTGTGATTCTAAATAAAAGACTGCAGATAATTAATTTGAAACCATTTTCTCTTTCTTAAACAATTATGAATAATCTTCATATCCCACATTGTCACTGGGAAAATAATATCTCACCAGATAAAAGGTTTGGAACTCATACAAAAGTCAACCAATATTCTTTAAAGGGCTATGCACATCTCCATTGTATGTCCACACTATCTATCAAGTTTTAAAATTTTGTTGTGCATTTTCAGAAGTTGTGCTGACAAACACTTTCATTAGCATATCTTGGCCAAAATACGAAGATTAAATGAGGATCTAAAAAAATTAAATGCTTCACTGAGCGCAGCTTAAAACGAACATACAGGTCGAGACCTGATCAGTTGGGGCAAGTATGGACACAATACTCAAGCTTGATATAGCTCTGAATTTGGATTGTGATTAAATATTTGACACATTATAGATTTCAGACACAGAATAAGTGTTGTCAAAGAACTTAAAAATTTGAAATGGGACATTTAATTTACCTAGTATGGTCCAATATCCAAATTCATGCTTAGATTAAGCATACTATAAAGAAATCCCATGAATTCAATTTTTGATAAAATCAAACAAAAGATTAATTTTTAATCTTTTGGACTTCAATATGGGTTAATTTGAAAACGGGGCCCCAAATCTAAAATCTAAATGCACAGTTAAATTCAGCATATCATAGGAGCACCAGAATTCAGTTGTTGATAAAATCAAACAAAGTTTTATTTTGGACCCTTTAGAACTCAATGTAGACCGATTTAAAATTGGGGTCCAATATATAAAATATTAATACACAGTAAGAGAACCCCCAACAATCCGAGACTTTACACAAATCCACATTGAAATTGGTAAAAGTTTTATATTAATTTTCAATTGAAGATTTTTTGCTGTTGCATATTACTGTGCTGTGTTTTACAGTTTTATTTTATTTTTTGCTCAAGAAAAATTTTCCTCAAAATAGGTCAAATTTTTGAAGGACGTCATGAACGTCAAGTTTTCTTTATTGTATGTGACGTCACGAACGTCAAGTTTTCTATATTGTATGTGACGTCACGAACGTCAAGTTTTCTATATTGTATGTGACGTCATGAACGTCAAGTTTTCTATATTGTATGTGACGTCACGAACGTCAAGTTTTCTATATTGTATATGACATCACGAACGTCCAGTTTTTTTATATTGTATGTGACGTCATGAACGTCAAGTTTTCATATTTTGGCAAACTAAATGCAACTATAAAAAGTACAAAACACACAAATGAATACAATAATAAACAAATTTTTTTTTTTTAAACAACAGCACGCATATTGTAAGGTGCTTCGGATATTAAAGTAATTGAGCAGTTCTTTTAAGGCCTTTGAAACAAGACAAAAGTAGAACTGAAGGAAACCCAGTGCTATGGATCAGAAAACAAGTCTTATAACATAATACTCTTCTGTTTAAATATATGATAAAGCGTATAATACATGGCAAAATCCGTATCACATGCCGTATCACTCTCGACCAATATCATCCCTCGGGCCTAAAGAACCTTGGGCTGATATTGATGTCTCGGGATGATACGACATATGATACGGATTTTGCCATGTATTATTCTCTATGTAACAGATAAAAATTAGAACCAGCTAAGCAAGAGAACATAAAAGAAAAGTATTAGAAAAGTCTTGTTTTTGGCCACCATTTGACCTCCAACTTCCAAACGGTTAAGGCCATAACTCGTTTAATCGACACCAACCTTCATTGTAAGGTATGGAACCTAGCAGTACAATTTCATAGAGATCCATAGACTAATACTTAAGTACTTGAAAGCCTTCACTAAAACCAAATGTCTACGAACGACAACAGCATTATAGAACATGTCAATATGCACATCTACATACGACATATATCCTTATAATTTACAAAGTTTTATGAAATGCTTTCTGTATTGTGGTTTTAGGAGATGCACTCACAAGAACAGGATGGACAGGTCAAAAACACTATTACCTATGCATATATATAATAATCTGAACAGAGATTGATATCAAATACAAATTTCAAAAATCATTATATCGACTCAGTACTTCACAATAATTTTACAAAATTATGTAATTTAAGTGAAAAATTACATCAACATTTCATTTCATTTCATTATCCTCATATTTGCAATCAAATTACCAGTACACAAACTAAATGTTTGGAGGGTTATACATGAATTATAGTTGAATGATAGGGTTTTATCTCTTTGCTATTCAGGAATATCTATCCCTTCCAGATCTTCAGAACCAGGCCATAATAAATAATAGGTGTGTTTGCTCAAACGCTACCTACCCAGAAAAAAGCTGCCTACTCAAATTCTTTAATTGTCCTAATTTGAAGAAGTTTTTTTTTTATCAAATAGGCATGAAGACTAATAAACATCTCATACTTCAATTTCTTTTATTTTTTTAAAAAGAAGAAAATGCCTACCTACCTACCCACTGTCTCAACCTTTGGGTAGGGTTTGGGCAAACCAAAATATTTTAAGTGTGGCCCCATTAAAAACTAAAGAAGAATGTATCCAGGACCATACAAATTTGAACTCGATACATATTTTGTGGTATAATCATTGTTTCATTACATTTGACTGAGGCAATCTAAAGTGAGAGAACAGAAACAAATTTCATTATGTATGTAAACTTGTAGAAGGACAAACGTAAAACTTAATGCTCCTATTGCCAAGCAGCACTGAGCAAGGGAATGAAACCTCTCCTTTGACCGATATTTTTTTAATTTTGGTATTCTCTCTCTATTTCACATTGAGCAACTTCTGTGCCAGTATAAATGCTATTCCCAAGTCTTATATACCCAATATGCAAAATTTCTAATATTACCCAACATCTCCAAGTGGTGCTACATCTGGCATATACTCATCAAAAGAATATCTATTAGTTTCTTCAGTCAAATCACTGAAAAACAATATTAATGGGAAATTAGTGTGCTTGATTTTGAATGTTCAAAAATATTGCTGAAATAAATGTAAAATACAAATCAGATTGGTTTGAAATTTTCTTATCATTTGATGCATCTTCAAAAAAGTCAATATTAGGGCACATCATTTTTCTAAATTTTGAATAATATTAATAAAGTAAACTGTTTATAAAGAAAATGTGTTAACATGGTTTAAGTCCAGGAATATTACAAAATTCTTGGACATGTTTTGACCATTTAATACAAGATAGATATATATAGATTTTTGGGAACATATGAGCCCTGTTGTACTAAAAGATGTTTTGTACAGAGAAATATATTATGACTTTAATATATATATTGGCCCCTAATAAAAAGGATATTTACATTATAACATTAACCCTTTCGCCGATGAGTCCCGGTTTACCGAGATTCACGCTTCAGACAGCTGACGATGAGTCCCGTTTTACAGGGATCAGAATACATCTTTTATGTTTCCTGCTCAAACAGTGCAAACATGAGTTATCTTTCTTTGATGAATACCCGGATCAAAGTGTAAACATGGGAGTTCCGTTTGTTGAAAACAGTGTCAAAATCAGAGGAAATTTACGGAATTTACGAGAATTTGAAATGAGGGAACATTTTTTTGGAAAGAATATGGAAGAATTGAAGCTAAACTAGTATACTTTTTTGACATAAAATGTCGTTTTATGTACAAAACACTTGGAACGGACATCGTTCAGTGTGAGGAATTTGTACAGCCTCATAATTTTTTTTTAAATTTTGCCGTTTTGGGTTAAAAAATTACAATTTGGGGTCTAAGAGCAGAATTTTGAAAATTTCACTTAAATAATGCAAAAAATTGAAAATTTCAATATTTAAAGAGGAAAAAATTATCAAAACATATTAAAAACTGTGAACATGGTGTTAGTGAATGAAATAAATACACAAATAACTACTAACATGTTTTTATTGACATTTATTATGAAGATTTCCCACTTGAGTAATAGTAGCCAGGGAAGCCATCGTCTCAGAGTAGCTTGTCTGGGCAGCAATCGGTGAAAGGGTTAAGGGGTTGTTCCCAACCTGATAATGACTTAAGTGTAGATGGAGAATCGGCCCATTGTATGTAACACATACATAGACCAGATTTAATTATACAATTATTTCTTTAAAAGTGAACACTGAAAATGGTGAACAGGGAAAAAATACTTCATAAATTAAAGAAATGTCAAAGTACAAGTCATAAATACGAGTTTCAATATTGTCAAAACCTACTATTTTATGTTTACAAAAAAAAGTTATAATCGCTCGCCTTTACTTTTCCAGCTTCGTCTCAAAAATTTTCAAATCGCTTGCTAGCCCCAATTTTTGGAGTCCAAAAATCCATAGGACAAGAAATTAAATTGGTGTGGCATTATTACAATATTTGTTTTTTAAAGTTTATAATTTATTTATTTTTTTATCTGTGTCAATTTTAGGTACTATAAATATTCTTATGAACCCAAAACTCCAAAGAATTGAATCTTAGCTTTACCTTGCGACATCCATTAGGGTTTGTCTGCTGTCATTATTCTTTGATGAAGTGGATGCTTGCCCTCCAGTTCGAAAAAGTATTGTAGGTGTACCACATGTCTGATAAATACTGACTTCAGGCTGTTTTGAAAGAAATAACATTACTCTTAACAATGACCTATTTCTTGGTTCAGGGAACAATAAAATTAGGTGTCAAAACCTTAATTTGGCATACAATTTAAAAAGAAAATATCATGAGGAACAATGTGTACTAATTTCAAGTTGATGTGCCTTGCCAAGAAATCTTAACCTATTTGAGATGGACGATTGTACAGACCAACGCACAAACCAAAAAAACAGAATGCCCCTCTACTAAGTACTTAGTACTATCTTAGATGGGGCATAAACACAATTGCAGATTTATACTAATTACCTGATCAAATTTTGTACCTTTAACTATATGTCTGACCTGCATAAAACTGCAGTTTAATTGAAAAATATAAATATATCTCTCTATTAATGTTTTCCCAAACAGACTGGTTAGCCATAACTTCAGACTTGAAATCCAAACCAACATTACCCAGGGTACTCAAACACATGTTAGAGAGTAGAAGTAAGCACATCAATAACAAATAACTATGCCAATAGTTCAAGATTTGATCCTTGCTAATGCATAAAATGATATTATTATCAGTTATATCAGATATAAGTGCCAAATTCACTATTAACAAATCAGTAAAAAAAAATTAAAATAGATACCTGTTCAAATCTTGCTCTTTCTAGATGACTTCCTTCAATACGAACAGTTTCAGATGAATTCTAAAATAATTCATTTATTTAAAACATTTTACTAATTACTCACAACTTGAAGCACCTTTTTGTGTTTCTAAACTAACACATTCATATTCAAAACAAGGCCATAAAGAAGCATGGCATTCCCTATCACCTTGACAATCAAAAGAGTTCCATATATTTTTAAGGACGAAGTCTGTTCAAAATATTTTCAAAATCCATTTAAAGTAAGGACATTAATTCTAGGGTGTTCAAAAGGGTGTTCTAGAATGATGGACGATAGCATTACATTATCCCCATTGCAAATTTGTTGGAGAGAATAAAATAGATATCCCTGCTTCATGTTTTCATTTTGAATTTGGAGTGCTTTGACCTCAGCATCATTTATATCTAAGATTGCAACATGCATTTATGACCTGTATACTCAGTACCTTTCATGCTTTATTGTGTCATCATATTTAAATTATTTATTTTTTACTTTATATTTGGCATGGTACTGGTCTATTAAATTAAGCCTATTTCAAAAGAGTTTTAAATGTTTGTTCTTTTGTGCTGTAAGGCTACTGTCCAAGGCTAGAGGGAGGATTCAAAAGTTATTTTTAACCTTGCTGCATATATACTAAATGTACCTGTCCCAAGTCAGAAGTCTGTAATTTTAGTGGTTGTCACTTGTTATTGAGTTGCATATTTTTTTTGTTTATTGTTTTTTTAAATAAATGGGGCAGTTGGGCAACCAAACAATCTCGTCATAAAAACTCATTTTTTTAGTTGCTGAGTTAATTTTTGTCAATCAGCAAAATATGGAATTCAAGCCCACCTATATTCATATAACTTAGACTGCCCCAATGTATGGGCTGCATGATGATGCTCAGAAGGGAGTATCAGAAATAGCAGACATGCTTGAATGTATTAGCACATGAACATTTAAACTATAAATCTTTACCTATTAATAAGATAGTGGATATATTTTTCCTACATAATCATGAAGTACAGTACAAATCATTACATATGCAACACCAGATTCCATGTAATTATTTTTATCTCCTTTTCTAATAAATCAATAAGATTACATGTGATTTCCTTATCATTGTTTCAGAATGACATGTAATAATACAATAAGTTACATGTCAAATAAAGTCAGTAGCTACTTTCATATTGCATCTAAACAGATGTTTATTTTATATCAGCATTCCACTTTTCATATCAGTTTTATGTAAGTAGTTTTCAGATAAAAATAATATTACATGTAATCAGATGTTTTATTTATCAGCATCCACTTTTTTATCAGTTTTATGTAAGTGGGTTTTAGATAAAAAAAAAAAAAGAATTGAATAGATAAGATGTACCCTATCATAGCAACAGTAAACGATTTCTGTATTGTAGTAATCTTCTATGTGACTATATGATATGAGAACTATAAATGGGGAATGTGTCCATGTGACATAGATGATACAATCACTTGCAATATTATCATATAAAGTGTATTTTTTGAACTCCTAATTAATGTTTTTCTTTAGCTGGGAAAAATATAAAATTGTATCTTCATATATTTAAGAAATAATTCATGGGGGCTTGAATTTATACTGATTTTACCACGTGTTGGCCCTTTTATGCTAAATATTTTACCACGAGCGATATTGAGGGCTAAAATATCGGCATAAAGGGCCAACCGGTGGTAAAATCAGTATAAATTCAAGCCCCCATGAATTATTTCAATTCTAATAGGACAAATACAGCAATTCTTTTGGATGGAAGCTCTCTATGTAAAGACAAATGTTTGCTGTTCCTGTAATGAAACACACTATTAATATTGACGTAAATTGATGACAATCAGTTTCACATTTGTGATGATTTTCCCGCAGAATCCTTAAATTTGTACCTCATCGTTCTATGGCATCCTTTCTCTAATATGATGAAATTTTCTTCTAATGTGAATGAAATATAAACACGTTTGAATTAAATTGAATTGGAATATATGTTACCAAAAGGTCATGATCAAATTCTGCTATTTTTGGCTCAGTGATGTACATTTCAGCATGCATTTTTTTTAAACTATCGGAAGACGTAGTAAAGGCATGGTTGGGATAATTTACTTTCTATTGAAATTAAAATAGGGATTTTTTTTTGGACATTAAAGAAAAAGATTCTTATAATGTTAGAGGCTCAGACTTAAAATTCCATAATTTAACCATCTTGATTGGAGAAACACGATAATCCACTGCTAACAATGTTACAGAATCTATATTTACACAATGGAAACAGCCTAAAAGAAATCATGATGTTGGCGATCAGCTGACATGCAATATATTCATATTTTACCACAGGTGTGTACTCAAAGCGTTTGAAGGAAGTCATATTAAAATTCTCATTAGTTTATAGTTAGAATGATTTATTTATACTATTTATATCATATAAAGTTAGAATGATTTATTTATACTATTTATATCATATAAAGTTAGAATGATTTATTTATACTATTTATATCATATAAAGTTATAAAGGGACATTACTGTTGGACGTTAACTGTGATGCTACACAAATTTGTACTTGATCTGAGTTTTGTGGTAATATTTAAGTATTGTGAACAAATTTCATAACTTTTCAAAAGTCTCCCAACTAATGTCTGGTTTGGGCTATAAAAAAAAAGATTTCTGCTGCATTTATATGCATTGATAGGCACTTGTTTAAATATTTTTATGCCCAACCTACGATAGTAGAGGGGCACTATGTTCTCTGGTCTGTGCGTCCGTTCGTCCGTCAATTCGTTCGTCCGTCTGTCCCGTGTCAGGTTAAAGTTTTTGGTCAAGGTAGTTTTTGATGAAGTTGAAGTCCAATCAACTTGAAACTTTGTTCACATGTTCCTTATGATATGATCTTTCTAATTTTAATGCCAAATTAGAGTTTTGACCCCAATATCACGGTCCACTGAACATAGAAAATGATAAGGCAAGTGGGGCATTTGTGTACTATGGACACATTCTTGTTCTGCATACCTCATTTCAGGACTTTCTTAATGCTCTACCCAGTCCTTTAACTGTTAGGTTAAATTTAGTTATAAGAGTCAAAGCTACAGTAACTGGACAAAAGTTTATGTCACCTGCATTTATTTGCTATATATTTCAGATAAATGCTGTAAATTCAGAAATTATTGCGTGCAATTATTATTGCAATTTTCTAATTTTAGACTAAAATGCGATTTTCATTGAGATGTTTAGAAAAATCCTGTTTAATTCATATATAAAAAAAAATTAAAATGTGAGTTTGAATTATTGTGATTATAACCATGTTGCATTTTTCACAATAATAAAAACACCTAAATAATTTCTGAATTTACAGTACAAATTTTTTCAAAAAACATTTTGAAGGCATTTATGGTTGGATTTTTATAAATAAGGCGTTAAAAGACAAAAGAACTGTTTAAAGAATATTTGTTTATTTTGCCATAGTTTTTTTCAGTTGTTTTTGTTTTCTCTGGAATGATGTGAACCCAGATAATTAAGTATTACAATTTTAATTTGGTTTAAATATCTGGCAAATTTCTGAACAGAAAATAATATTTGCACATGTTTATCTTGTGAGAAAATGAAAAAGATCCACAAATAAATACAACCAACTAACAAATAAACCTGTGACAATTCTGCTTCTATCATTAATACCTGGTGAAGTTACTTAAAATCAAACCAGAAATGACCCTAAGATATTTAAAAATAAAATAAAAATGTAGTTCTATATGAAATAAAGGTAGGGGAAAATCAATAGTGACAAATATTTATGGCCACACTCTGTATTAATCTTTTTTTGTGGTATGTTGCAGGTATCTGAAATCAGATCTCTAATGAGTTTATTACATCTTCTGCACTCTACAAAATAAGCCAGATGAGGGAGAAATTTCTTATTTAAAACCACTTATACCTTGACCATAAATTACTGATAAATCTGTCAGCATCTAACTAGAAAGCCATGCATAACATGGATTATATTTCATATTATGATCCAGAAATTTTGTTTATTTTTATCATGTTGCTGAAAGGCTAGGTTTACCTAATGAGGATAATGCCTTTGTAATATAAAACCTAAACCGAAACACCAGGTGAAATAACATCATCAAATCAATTATTTCTTACCACTATCTATGCTTATATATATGTGTGTGTATGATTTAACTATTGAAGGAATAATAAAATTATAATAATACTTGCCTACATAGTTTGGTTCAAAACAAAACTTAATGATAATATTGTCCAACTATTTCAAATATTTAAATATATGAAAATAAACTAAATATGTATTTAATGAAGAGAGAATGAAATCTTACATTGATTCTCTGAAGATATATACTGTTACAAAAATAGAAGATTTTGTCTTAGAGATAATATTGAGATGTTTGGATTAATTAAGGACTTGTTCTTATTTCAACATCTCTGAAGATTTATGCTGTTAAAGGAAAATTGTGTCTTGTGAATAGTATTGAGATATTTGGATTGGTTAAGGACTCGTTTTTATTTAAACAATGTTTTTCAATTCTCACTGAAGTTATTATTTACGTTCATGTTTCTTATACTTGCACTTAAATGATTCGATCGATCATGTCTTTAATTTAAAAAATTTCAGCAACTTTTTATCACAAATAAATTGTATTTTTGTTAGTTTGTATACTTGATGATATTTTCTTGAAAAGATATATTTCTATAATTGTGATCTTGATATATATAGTTTTCTGTTAAACTGTCTGAAATAATATATATTTAACAAGTGTGGACAGTCAGACCAGCATGGATAGTATCCAGCATTCTGAGAGTATTGCAATACATAGTCCCCTACCAGTTAAAATTCATTGTTCCCGAAAACAAATTGAACCTGAATGTGTGTATATTGTCATGTTAAAACTATATATACCAAATTTCAAATCATCCGACTGGTAGTTGAGCATGACTAAAAAAAAAATGCCGAAAATTGATTAAATGTGTGATTTTTCTAGGTCTAAGGATCATATAACTGCCAAAAATCATCAGATCAGAAAAAAATTTGAACTTGATCTGTAACTTGTAATCGTTAAATTATAAACCAAATATCAAATCGAAATCTTTGAGTACGACAAAAAAATAGTGGAAAATTCATTTCTTGTATGAATTTTCTAAGTCCATGGACCATAATTCTGCGAAAAATCATCAGACCGGAACACAATTCACACTAGATCTGTTACTTGTTATGGTTTAACTATATGCCAAATTTCAAGTCAATTTCTTGAAGCATTAAAAAAAAAATCAGAAAACATATGTTTTTTTATCCTTTCTTTTTCTAATTTAAAATCTTGTCTTGAATGAAGAATGGATCTTTCCTTAATTAAGGTTTAAAAAAATAGATCTGAGAATGTTTCAATGTTGCTTTTTTTGACAATGGGTCCATATGTAACCTCCATTATTTTTGTCCATCTGATGAGTTGAGCCTTTTTCAACTGCATTTTATAGTTCTTTCTTATGTTGTACTGTTATACAACTGTCCCAAGTCAGGAGGAGGGTTGGGATCCACTAACATGTTTAACCCCGTCACATTATGTATGTATGTATGTGCCTGTCCCAAGTCAGGAGCCTGTAATTCAGTGGTTGTCGTTTGTTTATGTGTTGCATATTTGTTTTTTGTTCATTTTTTTATATAAATAAGGCCGTTAGTTTTCTTGTTTGAATTGTTTTACATTGTCATTTCTGGACCTTTTATAGCTGACTATGCAGTATGGACTTTGCTTATTGTTTAAGGCCATACTGTTACCTATAATTGTTAATTTCTGTGTCATTTTGGTCCCTTGTGGAGAGTTGTCTCATAGGTAATCATACCACATCTTCTTTTTTAATATAACACTTTGTTTAATGATATTTTTAACTACATTTCTTCTGGGTTGATTTTGTGGATTTCAGGTAGAAAATACATGTGCCCATGTTTTGGGTTATGTTTACAGGTTAGAAAAGTATATGTTTTCACATCTATGTCTTTCTAAGAAAACATTTTCCTAACTATCTCTTCTATCTTTTTACTTATAGATGCAGTATAAGGTTATTCAAGTTCTACTTTATATATATACTATGTAAGTGATATTGCTCTAGTAAAGTAATTTATTCTAATCTATTAAGAGGTCATCCATAATGGTTGAATTTCCAAAGTGTACAAAAGATACACGACATACACATTTTTCAGACCCCAACCCTCTCAAAAAGTGAACAACCATTTTCAGATTTCACAAAAAGAATCAATCATTCTTAATAAAAAGAAGATCTTGTCTATTAAAGTTTAGTTTGATATAGAAATTGTATTGACAATAAACTGAAACATATCTGACAGTTTTGATGACATTCCGGAATTAAAAAAAAGATTTTTTCCTCCCAAGTGCTCATTTTGTAAACTTTGGAAAATGGTTGGCAATTATGGATGACTCCTAATACTGTAGAATTATTTTTTTCTGCTTTATATACCAGAATGATAAGAAGGTTCAGCTAGCAATTTCCTTTCTACTCTGGACAAATTATCTTCAAATGAGTTCACCTCCTAGCTAGATATAGAGTTTTGAGTAAAAAAAGGCAGGATCAGCAGCTTGGCCACTTAAAAAATATTCCTTAACAATTCAAATAAATATTTTTATCATAAGATTCATTTTGAAATTTTGATTTTTTGTAAAAAGGGCTACAGGATGATACTCTATGTAAAAAAAAAGTGTGAATAGGAGGAAGACACCAAAGGCAGGACAGATATTACCAAACAAAATGCAGGACAAAATTTGTCACCCCTTACAATCATGAAAATTAAATGGTAGCTCCCTTATTCAGTGTTGCTTATTCTATTAACCTTCATAATATCTTCTTTCAACAGACTTTTGTTAAGTGCACATAGACACTGTGAGTAAGCAAGCTGGGGTCAGTGGGAACCCTGCCAAAATAAAAATAATTAAAGGCTGTTCCAAAAACAGATTTACAGTAATATGAAAAAAAAAATTTCAGATAAAAATTAAACACACAAAATATTAAATGGGGTCTACTCCACATTGAACAGGGGGGGGGGGATAAGTTTCTGGTTTGTACAATTGACCCTTTGAAGAATTAGCCCTTCAAATTCAATTGTTCACCTTTATTTTTATAAAGTCATCTCAGAAGAAACATTACTCATCAGGGGCATATAAAATAAATCTTTATCAAAATATTTAAAAGTTAAAACCAGCTCCATTTGTTTTCATCTGATTAGTTGCTGTTTGTTGATTTTCTTGTTTCTGTTTTTTTGTAAAGAGTAGACTGTTGCTTTTTCTGTTTGAATGGTTTTACACTATTCATATATGGAGCCCTTCATAGCTTGCTGTAAGTGTGAGCCAAAGTTCCTTGTTGAAGACCATACTTTGACCTATAATGGTTTACTTTTACAAATAGTGACTTGGATGCAGAGTTGTTTCATAAGCACTCATACCACATCTTCTTATATCTTTAAGATTTAATATCTTTAAAAAATCTAAAATAACACTTTTATAATCACATATACATTGTAAAAAAAAACTTCTTGAAGTACTTTTAAATGTAACATTTTTAAAAAGGCATCATTTTGATTAATACAAAATTTACATATTTTTCCATTATCTTAAGTTTTTCTGCTTTTGTTTTTCTCAACTATTTTTGTATCTAAAATTGATCACCTTAATCTAAAATGCAGAATATAATCTGACTTAATTGGGTCACCTCTTGAAACTTGGGTGGACTGGTTTATTATTGATATATCTTCTACTTCAACAGAAAACAATACTACCTAAATGTTTTATCAGAGACGCTCTTTATGAAGTCAAATTTCATACAAAAAGTATCGATAAATTATGAAAGTTTGAAAATTCAATTGGTGAATGTCATTGATAAAATGTATGTATTTCTGATCTTTGGTCTGTATGTTGTCTCTTTGACACATTCCACATTTCCTTTCTCATTTAAATTGGAGACACTTCATTGAAAAGTCAAATTTGATATAAAAAACATACCTGAAAATTGTATACAATTGAAATTTCAATGGGTGTTCTAATAAAATTACAAGCACATTAGATAAAATTAGCTTGACTAAGACGGTCACTAAAGTTCCATTAATTTAGATGTTTGTTTTCTAATACATGTATGGCAGATTAATCATAATTTAAATGTTTTTATAACACTGCATTTATATACAATGTACATTGATTTAAAAAGGAAATAAATATGTTTTAAAGTGAAAAATACCACAATTCAATCCCTAAACTAGCACACCCCTTATCTTATGTTTCCACAGCCATGACTAGGGGCAGATCCAGCCATTTTAAAAAGTGGGGGGCGTTCCCAACCCAGAGTAAAGGGGGGTTCCAACTATATTCTCCCATTCAAATGCATTGATTGTCCAAAAAAAGGGGGAACCAACCCCCCTGGATCCCCCACTGCATGACAGTAGTATGCTAAATCAAGAATACTTTAACTTTACATCTTTGAATATTTGGAAGTAAGGGACCTAGCATATATATATGTCAAGTGTGTAAATTATTTAAGAAAATTGCCTTATGTATGCAAACACTAGAACTCTTCAGAAAAGTGAATTTAAAAATAACTGAACCGACAATGATCTACAAAGAATATTAAGATTTGTTACAAAAATTAAAAAGTTGATTCTATTCACATCTTATAAATGGTCCCTTTTTAATAAAATTGAGAATGGAAATGGGGAATGTGTCAAAAAGACAACAACCCGACCATAGAACAGACAACAGCAGAAGGTAACCTAAATAGGTCTCTCGTTCCTATGTTGTACTGTTCCACCACTGTCCCAGGTTAGGGGAGGGTTGGGATCCCGCCACATTATGTATATGAGCCTGTAATTCAGTGGTTGTCGTTTGTTTATGTGTTGCATATTTGTTTTTTGTTCATTTTTTATATAAATAAGGCTGTTAGTTTTCTTGTTAGAATTGTTTTACATTTGTCATTCAGGACAATACTTCAAAATAATTTTTTAAACTATCATATTGGGTGAGGTATCAAACCAAAGCAATATAACGCTACAGTGAAATATGACCTCAAATTCAATTTGCGAATACTTCTGTTTTTGTTGTATATATAACCCCGTGAATTTCAGTACGGGTTACATTAAAGTCTGTGGTCTATAATCGACACTATTAAACTTATGTTGATCTATAATCGACACTATTAAACTTATGTTGGACTATAATCGACACTATGGCTGCTTTCAACGCAAGACTGTGTACAAAATATATAAATTTAATAACACACAAGTTCAAAGCTTGAGAGCTAGTGTTCAAACTGTCCTAGCAACTGTTTACAAAACATACAAAATCAAAGATAACGGTGTTAAAACATTATAAAAGGTTCTCATAAAATATATATATAATTGTCCAATGTTATGCAATAATAATAGGATTATTGTCTTCCGGCTTAACTTAGTAAAATAGCGATAATTGCTTTTGTAGTTCGAGTGTTAGATACATATAGATTCTACCACTGCATCGAGTGTGATACGATATTTATCCACTCGAGACAGTTAAATTTTCAAATTTAAAACATGAGGCTTGCCGGGTGTTTTAAATATCTAAAATTTAACTGTCATGAGTGGATAAATATCGTATTACACGAGATAAAATGGTGGAATCTGTTTCTTTAATGATTTTTATTGATGTTCACAATTAATATCTACTGTGGATCCATTATTATTCGTTGGATACTAACTTTCCTGGATTTCGTGGGAACAGTTGAACCACGAAATTAAATGTTCAACGAATGACAAATTTTCTCATGGCTTGTATGCAGACTTCGGCAAAACCACGAAATCAAATATCCACGAACACGTAAGTTTTCATCTATCCACGAAAATTGGTACCCACAAAAATAAATGAATCCACAGTATCTATAATAATATTGAAGATAACCAAAAGATGTAAAATTTTCTTAAAAATACAAATTAAGGGTAGCAACCAAATAAGAACAAACACACTCAAATATATGTACTAACCTGCAAAGGTGTAATTACTGTTGACCTATTATTTAAACTACAATTCAGATTACAGGTCAGTTCCTAGAAAAAAAATATAAATTATGTGATCATAATTGTTTTCATCTATTTGTTTATTTGTTTTTTCGTAGAAATACATGTAGGGCCTAAATTAAAATACTGTTTGTTTCCCCAATCACGACCCTGCCAAGCCAGGTGTGGGTAGGTAGGTAGGGAAATAATTTTATTTTTTAAAAAAGCTTGAATATTATCGGACGATCCGGCAAGCCTGAAAATTCAAAATGAATAAAATAATAATTGACTTGGTTTTGACAATAAAATTTTATGAGTAGCACCAATTTTGAAGGGTCAGTCGGAATTGGGGAAAACAAACAATATTTTATTTTAGGCCTTAAGCACACCCATCCCAATTTCATTATTAGTCTGATTAAGATACAATTAAATAAATAGATGCTTGTATGTCTGAATGAAATTATAAGCCTGCTAAAAATCATGCATGACATAGCACATCAAAGAATTTCTAAATTTTCATATTTAATATACATGTGTATGCCTTTAATATTTCAAATATATAAACAGCTGTGACATGAGCACATGATACGCCAATCAAATTTTGAAAAGAATAAAGTTTAATTACTTCTCAATGTCATATTAAATATTTATGAAAATCAAAGGAGCTTACATCAATAGATATTAACAATTCACCAAAGTTTTATGCAAATTGGTTCAAGTTTTTTTTAAGTTAATGTCCAACATGTTGACAAAGGACTGACGGACAGAAGGTCAACAGTCAACTGTATACCATAACACGTCCTGTAAACAAGTGTATAAAAAGGTACAATACTTTTTTAAATTAAACATATTCATGTCAGAAGCTTATGTTTGCCTCTAGCTGCAATAGCCAAGCGAATATTGCTACAGGGATTATGCCAAATCGGCAAAGTAGCTACAGAGATCATGAGTGTTTTATGCCCATCATCTTATTTACTTTATTACCTACCTCAATACAAAGAACTGAAATATCAGATACAGGTCTTATAAAGAGACTCCCACTCTTGTTTTCTCTTTCCATATATGTTTTTATTCTTGCTGGACTGTTTGTGTCATTTGGTAATGGTACCAAATGGGATTTTTCCACTAGAAACAAACCAAACTGAACTTTTTTCAGAACAGGGAAACTTTCAAAAAGAAAGTTTTTAAGTTGTTCCCATGACCAAGCAAGACTGAGCTTACTTGGTACCCTCTTAGAAGGAGTCATTTCAGAGTCTGGATATCCTAAGAAAAAAAATACTTTCTTAAATTAAATTAGATGGTTGTTTTCCATGGAAAACATACCACATCAAGAAACAAAAAGTTTTAACAGGAAGTTAATGAACAACATCAATAATAACAGTATTCAATTTTTTTCATAGCACATTAGAATAAAAGGCTAAGCCAAATATAAAGTAAGTGCCCTATGTAGTTGCCGAGGAAAATGTGCAAAGCCAGGTGTAGGTTGGTAGGTAGGGAAATAATTTAATTTTCCAAAAAAACTGGATAATATTGGTTGAACCAGTAAGCCCAGAATTCAAAAATGAATACAACTATTTTGACCTAGTTTTGATAAATTTTGTGGGTCAGACCATTTTTGTAGAGTCTGTCGGGACAGAGTCTGCAAAAATGGTCAGCCCTGTTGGTCAAAATGAGACCCGGACCAGTATTTTGAAAGCTAGTGCCGGTCTGAATGGCCGATGTAAAACAGCCATTACAGTGCCTTTCTTGTCTGTAATTAGTTGTACCACAACTAATTCCAGTAAATGTTTACATCGGTCATCAGATGTACCTGCTGCTAATTTCCTGTACTGCTTTCATAATATAAACAAACTGAAACCAAAGTGACAATCTACACGTGGCCTGCTAAATTTGTTCATGTAGCTATCCACGACAAACAATAGGCAATTGAACCCTTCAAGTTATTCAGATGATGCAATGGAAAGTGAACAGTACTTTAAATAAGAACAATCAGAAGAACAGAACTAAACCTTAATTGCTATTTGTTTAGTGGCTTTGAAAAATAAAACTTAAAATAATAAAGTTATTTTTCGATAAAATATGTTATTATTATTTATGTAATAATTAATGGCCAAAGGTTAAACTTTTAAGCAATTATGGCCAAACCTCATTCATTAACTTAAAATCTAACAGCCTTTACAAATCTTACCTAATCCAAGTCTCTTCAGTTGTGATACATTGAGGTTGTTCACTCTGGTGATAGGAGCGCTTAAGCAAGTTATCCATATCGCCAACACGGCGGTAGGCCTTCCTCTTGACCTCTTGACTTCTTTAGGAGTACCCAATCTTCTATTGGTTTCAAATGATGTCGATAGCCTATCGGCTATACCAACAACATTTGTAGGTGATGTATGGGCCTGAATTGTTTCTTTAGACGCAGTAACAAAGTTATGTACCAGCTGCACAGTTCTCTCCAACCTATTGAGACACTGTCTTTGACGCCTTCCTAGAATAAAAATATTAAAATACAAAAATTAACGATATAAATAAATTCATGAGGTTCCAAAAATAATTAAATGCTTTTCAGAGCACAGCCTGCTACATGTATGAAAACAGAGGTAGAACCCTTAACAGTTTGGGCAAATTTGGACACAATATACAAGTCTGAATTTATAGTATTAAATTTTTGACATTCAAGTTAATGGACACAAAATAAATGTGGTGAAAGATCTTTCAAATGGTATTGAAAAGTTGGTAGTTCAAAATTGGTTTAGCGAATTGTGATTCGATTACCGTGAAGAGTAACACTATTAGGGATACAAAATTAGTTTAGTGTTAAAGGAAAAGATTCACTAAATCAATACACCTTATCGCTATTTGTCCGCCATTGCTGGAAATCACACAGGTTCCCGTAAAATTTTGACGTCATAAAACAAAATGTCTGACGCCACAATGGAAAAGTGATTGTTGTTGACGTCAAAAGTTCAAGCGGACGGGTCAGCCGGGAATAGCGATAAGGTGTATTCATATAAGGAAGGGATTTTTTGCATTCATTTAAAGGGTAGAAAAAGAAAAAGCCTCTACAATAACAATAACTATTTGTTCAATTAAGGACAAGAACATACCAAAACTTTTGGTAAAAGTTAAAAGACGAAGACGACGGACACCAAGTGATAAGAAAAGCTCACTTGACCTTTCACATTCAGGTCAGGTGAGCTAAAAAAAAATTGTATATACTTAATTATAATAACTTTATTTTGGAAATATTCAACACACATGTAATCATTACGAATATGACAGTTCTTGTCCATTTGTTACTAAGTAAAAGCAACTGAATATGACGTCATGCGGGCATGCACAGCATATGGGAAGTGGAGGTATAATAAGGTTGAAATTGCAAGACGTCAAAAACACAATATGACGATATCACTGTTTTTCGCCTTTTGTTTTTGCATAAAAGTATGAATATAAATGTATATATTTATTATTATATTATTGTATATTTTGAATTATTCAGAGGGCATCTGGGGAGATTAGTATTGCACTAACTAATTTTACCCTCTTTAAATAAATTATCTATTCTTATCATGTTTTTAAGCCCAGGATTTCGGGATCAGGACCCCTCTGACATGGACCGAATAATCTGTCGTTCAAAAGCTTTGTTCTTATTGGTTGGAGCTTTTGTGACAAAAGCGGTTGGTGCTTTTAGTCACAAATGCACCAACCAAAAAAAAAGCTTTTGAACGACGGATCATTCGGTCTACCTCCGACCCCCCCCCCCTTTTCTCATTAAATATTATTATAAATTGTATGATATTTCTAGAGTGAAAACATGCATGCATTATGGTCGCCGTCACGTAAAATTGGCACTATAGTCCGGCAATAAAGACAATAAAGCATATATATGGCCTGGGTATAATTTTCGCCAAATTCACGGCGTTCTAGAATTAAAAAAATGTATATTCAGATCGATATAGGGGGCCTCGATAAATACACTATCAAAATAAGCATTAATTTCTATGAAACCTGATGCCAATCTAGGTATATTGTCATCTGAAGAAACAACAGTGGGTTCCTCGGTGTCACCATGATCCATCGTGTTTTCATTCCACATGCTTACATTTGCCGCGCTAAGTGGGGATAACTCTACTGCGTAACTTTCATATATAAGATATAGTCAAACTAAGTTTTAACCTCGAACTAATTTCAACAGTAAATGTTTTAGCTCTAAGTCGAAGCATTAAGCCCTAAATATACACAGAAATAAGTCCCCAAAAAATTGACTTGAGGAAAACTCAAAATCAATATATTTTAAATTTCATGTGGAAAATTGGTAGGGGAGATAACTCCGTACAAATGAGTCTTTTTGTCAGTTTCAAAAGTTAGCTGTACAGATATACTGAAAATCGCATCAAACAGTGTTAGAGTTAGATTTTTTACTGACATTTTTTTATTTTTTTGTCTGTCCCTCAGCGGGATTCGAACTCACACCTTTTATATATATAAAGATATAAATACTTATTTAAAAATACATATGTTTATATGGTCAAGGACGTATATTAAAAATGTTAGTTATACGTCCTTGATATGGTTTATAAATTGGGAAAGATATATCGGAAAGATTGACTATATTGACAATTATTTTAATTATTTAGTTAAGTATTTCATGACAATTTGATATGTGGAATAATGGATAAAATATTAACAATATGATAAAAGTTTTAAGGAAAAATAACTATTAACCGAGACTATATATGACATATATATAAATGTATGTGTTATAGTAGTCTCAGGTATCAAGTTTTTATTAATATTTTCCAGAAATAGAGATGGTTTTTATGTAGCTTCCCGTATAGCTTCTTTTTGATGAATCAGTTTGTACAAGAGTAGACATGTGTGTATGCCCAGCTTTTGTTAAATACAATTTATGCTTGAGAACCATGAATTATACTTTATTATTGCGAAGATCTTTACTACAATACCAATTAAAGGGTCCACGAAAGCAAAGTAATGTATTAATGATTTTGGTAATTGACACAATAATGTTGATATACATCATAATTATATTGACATGAATATAATCATCTCAATTCTATCGTATGACATTTGCGTCGATTTTTAAAATTGTCATTCTTTCATTTGCGCCTATTGCATTTTTTCCATTTGCACCGATTCTATATTTGCTCTTAGTTGCATGTTTAGACGATAGGTGATTAAATGTTTGTACATGTACATAAGGTATATTGGTACAATTTCATAATAAAAGTTGGATGCGCTCATCCTTTTCGACAACCTACTTGTGAGCAGGAGACAACATTTATATACACTAGAACACACCCGTGATATCACGGGTCCGTGATTGAATTAAAGTATATAACTATGCGCAAGCCTTATTTTAGTATTAGTATTGTCATCTGTTAAAGTCGTGCCGATTATAAGATACGTAGTTTTTCTCTGCTTTCAAGTCTTTCTGTTTGAACCCGTCGAACTGGAACTTATCAATTATTGGTAATATTAATTATTTGGAAAACAAAAGGTCCTGGAATGGAGTATTTTTTAATCAACAGCATTGTCCTATATAAGTTATAAATAAAGTTGAATTCTTTGCCTCGCTGTTTTACGTTATACCCACTAACAAATTGAAAACTGTACCTATACGCCTTATTTTTAGTCCAGATTTTTAGTATTCGTATTGTTATCTTAGAAAGTCTAACTGATTAAAATACTACAATAGGTAACAATTTGACAATTTAGTAGTGTCAACCCTGTGGTTATAACCCGTGTATATAGCATATTAATCCTGAATACAACGTTTGGTGGTGCGCCTGTCAGATGCGGAACGTACAGATAAGGTAATAGGTAACAGGTGAATATACTATTGGTATCGGTAGCGGACTCGACCCGGAACTTCTTCATTATTGGCAATATTAATTACGTGGAAAACAAAAGGGCCTGGAGTGGTGTAATTTTTAATCTACACCTTTGTACTATATTAGTTATATATAAAGTTGAATTCTGTGATTCGTCGTTTTTACGTGAGGACGGCTGACAAATTGGACCTCGTAATTTTAGTATTATAGATGTTATGATTGACAATTCATAACATTTGTATACAATTGGCTAGCGGAAGAGGTCATGATTATGATGAATAAAAAATAACATTCACCTGTAATTTATCTGTAAAAAAAAAGTCGCCGCAAATTAAAAGAAAAATCGGCGCTAATGAAAGAAAAAAATCGGCACCAATGCAAAACGCCGAGTCTATGATATTAAACCACAGCCAGTTCAAAGCTACACCCATATTAGAAGAGAAAACAAAAAGGCATACCGGCAATTATATCCATTATTAACAGGCAAATATTCTCACTGTGACATGTTAAATAAATATGTGAATCGTAAAATAAACCATCTTTTGTGTTCTCTAATCGATCTATGAGCATATTTTATTGTATGTATATGGACTTGGGACAGGCGCAAAAATGTGGCGGGGTTAAACGATTTTTTTTTTCATTTTGAGAATGACAATGATAAATAAATTAATTACGGACTACTAACAGTAACTACCATGCCAGCTACATACCTCAATTAAACTGTTGTCTTCATCATATTTATTTTTATTTTTATTACATTGCTTTTATATAGCGCATATCTAATAAACATAATACTTTAAGCGCTTAAGGTGGTATGGGAGTCTAAAATAAAAATGATAGAATTTGTTCATACTTTGTCAAAATGTAGTATCTATTGATACATGTTCAAAAACATTATAAAAATGATAGGTCACCGCACATTTTCTCAAGCTACAGGTTGTGACAAAATGACAAATTTTGTATGGATTATACAGGAAAAAACCAAATTTTGTGAATAGAAACTAAACAAAATGATAGAATTGTAAAATAAATTAGGAGAAGATTGCTTTCAGACAATGCTTTGAGAATATCAAAAGAAAAGATAGGGTCACCGTACGTTTTTTCCGGTTAAAAGACAAAATAGGAAAATTTCATGTAGAGTCCTTCAGAAAATGCACTGTTTTAGAGTTACCTGCCCTTAAATTGCCAATTTGAAAATATTAAAAAAACAACCAAAAATAATCTACACTTGTACAAATATTAATATTTATAAGTTATATTCTTATAAATTGGTTCTTTTATATGAAAATTCACATTAAAAATCTGCATTCCTGCATCAAATTTTGCTAGTTTGATAGAAAATATGGACCTTAGATTCCCTGTTTTTTACAATCCAAGATGGCGAAAGACACCCATACCACCTTAACATATAAAATTGAAGGGCAATATATATCACAATATGCATACACTATAGCAAATAAATATATATAACATGATCCCTAACGGGGAGGATTGTGTGTTCATATGATGAAATCATAATCTTTCAGTCAGTTTAATTGAAGTCTGGAGCTGTCAGTTAACTGCTAGTAATCTGTTGTTATTTATGTATTATTGTCATTCTGTTTATTTTCTTTGGTTACATCTTCTGACAACAGACTCGGATTTCTCTTGTCGTGTGCGTATTTTTATGCGTTTACTTTTCTACATTGGCTAGAGGTATAGGGGGAGGTTTTTTTTTGCGCCTGTCCTAAGTCAGGAGCCTCTGGCCTTTGTTAGTCTTGTATTACTCTTATTTTTAGTTTTTTGTCACGGTACAATTTGGAAATTAGTATGGCGTTTATTATCACTGAACTAGTATATATTTGTTTAGGGGCCAGCTGAAGAACGCCTCCGAGTGCGGGAATTTCTTGCTACATTGAAGAACTATTGGTGACCTTCTGCTGTTGTTTTCTTCTATGGTCGGGTTGTTGTCCCCATTTCCATTTTCAATTTTATGAACATAAGAATGAAACAGAAATTAAATAGAATAATGATGTAAAAGCATTGAAAGGGTAAAAATATATCACAATGATTACCATTAAAACATATCACTATGAATACCATAAAAACATATCACTATGAATACCATAAAAACATATCACAATGAATACCATAAAAACATGTTAGACTATATATACGATATAACAGTCAACCAAAACTTAAATAAAATAATGATGAAATTTATAAGAATATTTTACTTTCCCTGCAGTATATACACAAGTAAAACTTGCATTTAAGGATTAATTCACTTAGCTGAGAGAAAATACAAGGTAGAAATTTATAAATCTCAAGCACATTCACTTCCTCAGTTAGGAGTTATCATACCATCATAAAATATATGAGAAGATAATAACCTGTATCATGCCAAAAGCTGGTTTTATAATACATGCATGCGACGATTTCCGAAGCAAAGGCCATATTATAAAGTGAATCAAAATTAAGGTCAAAACCTGCCATATTAAATGACCTGTCAACAATATCGTATCTATATCACTTCTTATTAAATGTTAAATCTTAAAAAAATTCTTAATTTTGTTAAAGGTGAATGCCGACATATGTGTGCTTTGTAAAGAATATTGCCATTAAAGATGTGAAATATATGATATCGAAACCATGATGGTGTTATAATTTTTCAGTAATACATACATTTCTCTCGCTTAAATCTAATAAATTGGTACATACACTGGCATATATATTTATCCACTGAAAGTTTGATTTTCGTCGAGCATAGGTGGTCAAGTGGTCTAGCAACGCGATTTGGTTTCACGATATATCAGTGACAGGGACGAACAAAACAATGCTTCCGCAAATCTACAAATTTTAACATTGTTGGGCTGTTATTTAGACGAATTCAATACATTTATACAGAAGTTTTCAGCCTTGTATCACCATTATTGGTGATCCAATGAATGAAATCGGTAGTATAGTTGGCACTGGTTCACACGCACTTTAAATATCAAATGAACTTTGAGAGCTTTTGTCTACTAGTATTTAAAAAAAACATGTTTATTAATGTTTTTGTGGGATGCCGCAATGTCTTATACATGTACATGTATGTCATATAAGTCCTTGGTTGCCCAAATCTAAGCATGGGTTTCGATTGTTATTACTGATCATTATTGTATTTCAAGAATATTCGAATCATGTTGTAAAAGCATATTTTTCAAAACTTATTTGATTCTACTTTAATTTTTTTTAAATCTTCACGACAAAGGTCGTAAAAGTTTTTTAAAATGGGTGATGCGTTAGCCAATATGATGTGAATGATTGCCAATGAAACAACTCTCCACAACAGACCGAAAGGCCACATAAATTAACAACTATAGGTCACCGTACGGCCTTCAACAATGAGCAAAGCAAATACCGACAGATTATAGATCCATGAATGTGTATATGTATTTGTTCCAGACCATATGAGTATTCTGACCGTACGCGTAAGGTCCGGGCCGTATACGTATACTCGGAGTCGCACCGTATGATTATACGCGTATGGTCCAGTACGAGCTGACCATACATGTTATTGGATCATATATGGGTTAAATTTAAACAAACTATTATCATAATCTTTATTTTTTAGTTTAACAAATTGTTATTACTACAATTAGATTGATAAAAAAAGTTAAATTGAATATTTGTTTAATAATATATCTGAATCCTATTTTGGTACTCTCGTCGAAGGCGACACTTGCTACCATTAGCAATATTTTTTTTAATTTACATGTTTGCAATTCATGCATGTTCCTTTGCATTTGCTTTTTTTTTTTATACAGTTGCTAAATACAAATATATTCTAAAACAATTGTCCTTCCTCATTATGTTTATTTACGATATCTTCAATTTCAGAGAGCGTAATTGTCATAATTCAATTAAAGTATTACTGATCGACACGCTAAATACATAGAGATTAATACATGGCCTTTTCCATATCAGCCTGGGTATCATCCCGAGACCCCCATATCAGCCCGAGACGGAGTCGAGGTGCTGATATGGGTCGAGGGATGATACCCAGGCTGATATGGAAAAGGCCATGTATTAATCGCTTTATCATATACTTCCGACAATAGTTTTATGTAAGGCAAATAAACTAATGCAATAACTAAAACAGTCAAACATTTTATAAAGAAAATTAAAATTATGAATCAAATATACTATAGTTGTCCAACAGCATCATTAACTCCTTATATATTTATGGTAACATATCCTATAGAGGCATTTTGAAACATTGAAAATTTGGAAGAGTTTTACGATCATTACTACTCCATGTTTGTTGTACTATAAAATGATTCATAATTGTCAATAGCATTTGTTAGCAAGTATTAAACTATCAGTTGGAAAGCAGGTCACGGTTTGACCCCAAGTTTATCAGCAACAATAGAGTCACGTGACCGTGAAAATTCAGTAAAAAACCGGATGAGACAAACCTCATTTTAACTCACTGAATACTATTGTCGTAATAAAAACTTATTGACCTAACTAATCTTGAGTATCCATAGTTTATTCTCGTCAAAGCTCACACATCAAATTAAAGTCCTTTATTCTTTATTTTATCTGCAAACTTGGAGTTTGGGTGAAAATTGTCAAGTCTCCTGAACGAAAAATCTAAATATTTACGAGGAAACTAAAAATGATGGGCTGAATTTAAATTTAATAAAGCATCTCATTAAGACAAACACTCGATATGAATATCTCGGCAATAGAATGTTGGATACGCAAACGTCAAATTGATTTCAAACCGAAGCGGTGGTTTTTATGCCGATTTGTGCAAGTGGTTATCTCCCCTTAATATCACCAGTCAAAAATAAAAACCCAGCAAAATGCATAAAAATTAAAAAAGGAGTTTACTTTACAAAAATTAGAAAGAAAATAAACGAAACTCGATTTATAACTATGTTATGATAATATAAAGAAGAGATACTTCCCCTATTTTTCAGAGAAGGACTTAATTAAATGTAAATATTAAAAGACAAAATATTACTGCAGTAAAAAAAAACAATTCAGAAATGTGGATAATGACACCTACATGTAAAATTAAAAACCTAGCTATATTGAAAGAAATTAGATCTGGCGGATGAAATATACTACACACAGAATTTTTTTAAACACTTCTGATTATATTTAATGCAAGAAAACATAGTTTATACAATTTCAATAATCTTTCTGAAAATTGATATAATTATTAAATAAATAGTACTGATCATATATATTTTATATTCTATAAAGTGTGACCAAGAGTCTCAACAAATTTCTTCAAATTAAGAGAGCCTTTAAACTCAAGCCTATGTTTCTTAGTTGAACAGTAAAATACAAAAAAGGGATTTATAAGTTTTATACCAAAAATATTGACAGAAATTCTGTAAAAAAAATATATCCTTTAAATTATAAGTGAAAGTGACACAATTTTGAATTTCAGAATCATAATTTATTATTGTAAAATTAAACTATTAGATTAGCTTGCACAGTAGCCCTTTGTCTTATTTCTCAGGGTATTTTATAGATTATGAAAGTAAACTTTTTGGAAAAAATGGGGCTTCTTCTCTTGAACAGGTTGCTCAATGCTGTATCAGCTTCTTTAAATAATTACATATTTATAAACAAAGTATTGTATATATACTTTACCTGAATACTAGTAATAGGAAATGAAATGAAACTGGTGGGACAAATTTTGTGCATTTTACTTCAATAATGATCAAAGATGCTTAAATTTGACAAGAATTTGCCATTTGAATAAATTCAATTTTGTAAGAACACATCTCTATGAATAAACTTCTTGTTTGGCTGACTTGGCTTGATAAGCTAGTTTTTCCTCTTATTACTATAAAATTGAGAATGGAAATATAGCTTACTAAGTAAAGAGATAATAATATAAGCAAGCATTTATTAACTGACCTTCATTTTCTTTTTTCATATGTTTTTTTCCTACAGAATTTTCTTTACAATGCATTTTCTATTGCTATTTTTGTGCTTTTGTCCATCCATACAGTAGGCTATCAATAGTTTGTCAGATCTGTCAGAATTTTCCAAGACGTTTAGCTTTAAATCTTTGTTTGTTGTTTCACTTTTCCAATGTGTAAATTTTTACTATGCACATGACCCTGACACATATTTTGTTATAAACGTTACATGACGTATGTTGAAAAAAGAAAACAATGTCACCGTCAATTTGTGTAGGGGATCAAAAGGGGTTTTAGTTACTTTAAAATACAAGTATCGTATGGAATTGTGAAAATCCACAACTTTTAATCAAAATTTCATTCATGTCTTTAATAAAATCAGTATTTTAGAGCACTTTGAAACAGGTACAATGAAAAGAAGCTAAACTTTACTGTTTTGAAGTAAAAACGTAGCTAAAACCAGATAAAAATTGACATGGCTGGTGGTCACTAAAATTGATGTATAAAAGTAAAAAATGATGGCTTCAAAACAGGTATAAATTTGAAATAGGTTTCCCGGTTTCATTTAAGATTATAACCGTTCTTTTCTGTATTTGGATACGCAAACGTCAAATTAGGAAAAATCGATTTTTTTGGCGAACAAAAAAGATGGCTAATTTTTTTTAGAACTGACAGGATAAAGGAATAGCAATAACAAGCTATTTTTTGTAATGTTTGTATGTCGTAAAGAAATTATATTGGTCACAAAACCTACAAATTTTAAAATTTAATTGTAATAAAAGCATGACAAGTTGCAAAAAATACTTTAAACGTCAATCCTTTAGCCGATTGATTTGGCGGACTTTTTGACGTTACGGACGACTGTAGCGCCACCTAATTAATTTCCCCCCTGCTATTGTTGCTGATAAAGCTTGACGACAACGGACGTTTCCAAGAACTTGCTTTCCAACTGTATCCCCACAAAAGTTCCCGTAAATTTTGACGTCGTCATAAAAAACATCTGACGTCACAATGGAAAAGTAAACAACCGATACCGGAAACACCGGAAGTAACTTGCACGAGAGGCACTGATATGGGTTTTTTGCACGAGAGGCACTTGATATGGGTTATCAGCCAGGGTGGGAAGATATGGCTTGTGCACTTCCGCCCATTACACATATGCAAAAGCTATCATATTAATGCTAAGTATATGATAAACGAGTTTAACTTTAACCCTCTTGCTGCCAAAGGGACATTTATGGCTTCTACACACAAATCTTGTTGATTGTGTAGAACGTCAAAGGCAGGTGGCAGTTAGGTCCGCTGCTGTATGCCCTGAGGTAATTGGTGCCCTGAGGTAATCGTGGTTATGCGTCATTGATTAAATACGCACGAAAATATAGTTCTTATTTAGATAGATCTTAATACCAAATTTTAATGTGACCAAATACCAAAGATGTCAACAAACTTCGCAAATGATTTTATTATTTGTATTCACCGATCAATCATTTCGTATGTACGTATAGGGTGGGGATGGCTGGTAAAATAATAAACTTTTTTTATATAAAAGTTCAATTAATGATCTAAAGTATTCATTCATGACAGGGTTACCTGAGGTAACCTCAATTATAACAACAAATACCTGCGTTAAACTCAAGTCAACTGAGGTAACTTTATATATACATCACATAAACAATACAAATCTATGAAGTCCTACATTTCAAATTAAAAAATTGTGGAATAACAATATGAATGTATACACTAGCAAAGTATCAACTTAGAATTCTTTCATAGCAGGGTTACCTGAGGTAACCAAAACAATAACAGCAAATACAACCTTTTTAACTCAAGTTAATTCAGATCACCTTTACATATAAATCACATAAAAAATATAACTTCAAAGAATTCCTACATTAAAAATTAAGAGGTTGGTTTATTACACCATAAATGCATATACTAAATATTCTGTCATGCACGGTTACCTCAGGTAACTGATAAAATAGAAACAAGTATTATCCATTCATATCAAGTTAACTTAAGTCGCCTTTCCAATATATCACATAAACAATACCCATCTATGAATTCCTACATTTAAAATAAAGAAATTGTTTGATTACAACATAAATGTTTACACTAGCAAACTATCTAAAAAGCATTTTTCATAACATGGGTACCTGAGGTAACCCCAGACATAATTACAAATATAACCCACATAACTGAAGTTAACTGAGGTCACCTTTACATGTGCATCACATAAACAATACAACTTTCATGAAGTCCTACATTTAAAATAAAGAAGTTTGTTTATTACAATTAATGAAAACACTAGCAAAGTGTCTACGAAGGATTCATTCATTACAGGGTTACCTCAGGTAACCATAACAATAATAACAAAGATAACCCATCTAACTCAAGTTAACTGAGGTCACCTTAATATATATACATCACATAAACAATAAAACTTTCATGAAGTCCTACATTTGAAATAAAGAAGTTTGTTTATTACAATTAATGTAAACAATAGCAAATTATCTAAAAAGAATTCATTCATTACAGGGTTACCTCAGGTAATCATAACAATAACAACAAATACAACCCATATAACTCAAGTTAACTCAGGTATCACCTGTAAATATATATGCATCACATAAACAATACAACTCTATGAAGTCCTACATTTTTAAATTAAGAAATTGTATAATTAGAATATAAATGTATACACTTACAAAGTATATACTAAGAATTCTTTCATAGCAGGGTTACCTGAGGTAACCAATACAAAAACAACAAAAACAAACTATTTAACTCAAGTTAATTTAGATCACCTTTACATATACATCACATAAACAATATAACTTTAATGAATTCCTAAATTACAAATCCATTTCAAATTAAAAAATTGTGGAGTTACAATACAAAGGTATACACCAGCAAAGTATCTACTAAGAATTCTTTCATAGCAGGGTTACCTGAGGTAACCAATACAATAACAACAATACAACCTATTTAACTCAAGTTAATTCAAATCACCTTTACATATACATCACATAAACAATATAACTTTAATGAATTCCTACATTTAAAAAGAAGAAGTTGGTTTATAACACCACAAATAGATATACTAGCAAAGTATCTACTTAATATTCTGTCATCACAGGGTTACCTCAGGTAACCCATGAAATAGAAACAAGTATTATCCATTCACATCAAGTTAACTTAAGTCGCTTTTCAGAAATATCACATAAACAATACACATCTATGAAGTCCTACATTTAAAATAAAGAAATTGTCCGATTATAACATAAATGTTCACACTAGCAAACTATCTCAAAAGCATTCTTCATAACATGGGTACCTGAGGTAACCCCAGACATAATTACAAATATAACCCACTTAACTGAAGTTAACTGAGGTCACCTTTACATGTGCATCACATAAAAATACAAGTTTCATGAAGTCCTACATTTGAAATAAAGAAGTTTGTTTATTACAATTAATGTAAACAATAGCAAAGTATCTACAAAGAATTCATTCATTACAGGGTTACCTCAGGTAACCCAATAATAACAACAAATTCAACCCATATAACTCAAGTTAACTCAGGTATCACCTTTAAATATATATGCATCACATAAACAATACAAATCTATGAAGTCCTACATTTTTCAATTAAGAAATTGTGTAATTAGAATATAAATGTATACACTTACAAAGTATATACTAAGAATTCTTTCTTAGCAGGGTTACCTGAGGTAACCAATACAAAAACAACAAAAACAAACTATTTGACTCAAGTTAATTTAGATCACCTTTACATATACATCACATAAACAATATAACTTTAATGAATTCCTACATTTAAAAAGAAGAAGATGATTTATTACACCATAAATGGATATACTAGCAAAGTATCTTCTAAATATTCTGTCATGACAGGGTTACCTCAGGTAACCCATAAAATAGCAACAAGTATTATCCATTCATATCAAGTTAACTTAAGTCGCCTTTCCGGTATATCACATAAACAATACACATCTATGAAGTCCTACATTTAAAACAAAGAAATATAAATGTTTACAATAGCAAACTTTCTAAAAAGCATTCTTCATGTCATGGATACCTGAGGTAACCCCAGGCATAAGTACAAATTTAACCCACTTAACTGATGTTAACTGAGTTCACCTTTACATGTACATCACATAAGCAATACAACTTTCATGAAGTCCTACATTTGAAATAAAGAAGTTTGTTGATTACAATTAATGTAAACACTAGCAAAGTATCTACGAAGAATTCATTCATTACAGGGTTACCTGAGAGACAGGGTTACCTCAGGTAACCTAATAATAACAACAAATACAACCCTTTTAACTCAAGTTTACTCAGGTAACATATATCTATACATCGCATAAACAATACAAATCTATGAAGTCCTTCATTTTAAATTAAGAAATTGTGTAATTACAACATCAATGCATATACCAGCAAAGTATCTACGAAGTATTCTTTCATGACAGGGTTACCTCAGGTAATCCCAAAAATAACAGTAAATATAATCAATTCAAATAAAGTTAACTCAAGTTGCCTTTCCTAAATATCATATAAACAATACACATCTATAATGTTCAAATTTATAAAAAAGTAAATCGTTTATTACAACTTAAATGTATATTCTGGAAAACTATGTACAAAGTATTCTTACATGACAGGATAACCTCGGGTAACCATAACAATAACATCAAATAAAAAATACAAATCTATGAAGTCCTACATTTTTAAATTAAGAAATTGTGTGATTAAAATACAAATGTATACACTAGCATAGTATGTACTAATATTTTTTTCATTATATGGTTACCTGAGGTAACCCAAGCAATAACAGCAATTACAACCAATTTAACTAAAGTTAATTCAGATCACCTTTACATTTACATCACATAAACAATATAACTTCAATGAATTCCTACATTGAAAATGAAGAAGTTGGTTTATTACACCATAAATACATATACTAACAAAGTATCTACTAAGTATTCTGTAATGACAGGGTTACCTCAGGTAACCCATAAAATAGCTACAAGTTTAATCCATTTAAATCGAGTTAAGACAGATCGCATTTTTTAAATATCGCGTAAGAAATTTACATCTGTGAAGTCCTACATGTAAAATAAAGAGATTGTTTGATTACAACATAAATGTTTACACTAGCAAACTATCTAATAAGCATTCTTTCATAACAGGGGTACCTGAGGTAACCCGAAATATAATTGCAAATATAACCCACTTAACTGAAGTTATTTGAGATCACCTTCACATATATATCCCATAAACAATATAACTTCAATGAAGTCCTACATTCAAAATGAATAAGTTGGTTTATTACAATTAATGTAAAGACTAGCAAAGTATCTACGAAGTATTCATTCATGACAGGGTTACCTCAGGTAACCCCAATTATAACACCAAATACAACCCATTTAACCCAAGTGAACTCGTGTAACATTTACATATAATCGCATAAACAATACAAATCTATGAAGTACTACATTTTAAATTAAGAAATTGTGTAATTACAGCATAAATGCATATACCAGCGAAGTATCTACGAAGTATTCTTTCATAACAGGATTACCTCAGGTAACCCCAAAAATAACAACAAATATAATCGATTCAAATCAAATTAACATAAGGTTGCAGTCTTGTTATTGACTGCTCCATAGGCTTACATGCAAAACAGCTGATCTTAGAAAAAAAATTCATGTTCATATCATGGATGTACCAAAGTGAAATTGTGATTTAATTGAAAAAAGGGGGTCTTGCCACGAAGAATAAAACGTTACGCAATCCTGAAGTCAACTCATTTTTTTCTACTTTCTGTTTGCTATTTGTACTAGACCTCACCACTTCAAGTAAACATGATATCCTTCCACTTTCCTGGAATGATATCCCCAGAAGATGCAAGATTTTTTTAAAAGTCTATATTTATGTTTCCATTCACCATAAACCTATAAACAAACAGAAAAAAAATGAGTTCAGAAAAAAATTCAGTCTACTAAATTATCTGTTAATCTCATTCTTGTCTATCTTTATGAATAACCTGACCATGCACAGTTGTACAGTGGTTCACTGAGGTAACCTAACCATGCACAAGAGTACAATGGTTCCCTGAGGTAACCTGACCATGCACAGTTGTACAGTGGTTCCCTGAGGTAACCTGACCATGCACATTAGTACAATGGTTCCCTGAGGAAACCTACCATGGACAGAAGTACAATGGTTCCTGAAGTAATCTGACCAGGCACAGTAGTGCAATTGTTCCCTGAGGTAACCTGACCATGCACAGAAGTACAATGGTTCCCTGACGAAACTTGACCATGCACAGAAGTACAATGGTTCCCTGAAGTAATCTGACCATGTACAGTAGTACAGTGGATCCCTGAGGTAACCTGACCATGCACAGTAGTACAATGGTTCCCTGAGATAAACTTACCATGCACAGTAGTGCAATGGTTCCCAGAGGTAACCTGGCAATGCACAGTATTAGAATGGTTCCCTGAAGTAACCTGACCATGTCAACAGTACAATGGTTCCCTGGGGAAACCTGACCATGCACAGCAGTACAAAGGTTCCCTGAGGTAACATGACAATGCACAGTAGTACAATGGTTCCCTGAGGTAACCTGACCATACACAGTAGTACAGTGGTTCCCTGAGGTAACCTGACCATGCACAGTAGTGCAATGGTTCCCTCGGTAACATGACCATGCACAGTAGTACAATGGATCCCTGAGGTAACCAGACCATGCACAGTAGTACAATTGTTCCCTGCAGATTAGTATAATGGTTCCCTGAGTAACCTGACAATGCATAGTATTACAATGGTTTCCTGAGGTAACCTAACCATGCACAGTAGTACAATGGTTCCCTGAGGTTACATGACAATGCACAGTAGTACAATAGTTCCCTGAGGTTAAATAACCATGCACAGTTGAACAATGGTTTCCTGAGGAAACCTGACTATGCAGAGTAGTACAATGATTCCCTGAGGTACCTTACCATGTACAGTAGTAGAATGGTTCCCTGAGGTAACCTGACCATGCACAGTAGTAGAGTGGTTCCCTGAGGAGACATGACAATGCACAGAAGTGCAATTGTTCCCTGAAGTAACCTGACCATGCAGAGTAGTACAATGATTCCCTGAGGTTACCTACAATGCACAGTAGTAGAATGGATCCCTGAAGAAACCTGACATTACACAATACGTATTGTTTATGCACAGTAGTGCATAAACATTGACCATGCACAGTTGTACAGTGGTTCACTGAGGTAACCTAACCATGCACAAGAGTACAATGGTTCCCTGAGGTAACCTGACCATGCACAGTTGTACAGTGGTTCCCTGAGGTAACCTGACCATGCACATTAGTACAATGGTTCCCTGAGGAAACCTACCATGCACAGAAGTACAATGGTTCCTGAAGTAATCTGACCAGGCACAGTAGTGCAATTGTTCCCTGAGGTAACCTGACCATGCACAGAAGTACAATGGTTCCCTGACGAAACTTGACCATGCAAAGAAGTACAATGGTTCCCTGAAGTAATCTGACCATGTACAGTAGTACAGTGGTTCCCTGAGGTAACCTGACCATGCACAGTAGTACAATGGTTCCCTGAGATAAATTTACCATGCACAGTAGTGCAATGGTTCCCAGAGGTAACCTGGCAATGCACAGTATTAGAATGGTTCCCTGAAGTAACCTGACCATGTCAACAGTACAATGGTTCCCTGGGGAAACCTGACCATGCACAGCAGTACAAAGGTTCCCGGAGGTAACATGACAATGCACAGTAGTACAATGGTTCCCTGAGGTAACCTGACCATACACAGTAGTACAGTGGTTCCCTGAGGTAACCTGACCATGCACAGTAGTGCAATGGTTCCCTCGGTAACATGACCATGCACAGTAGTACAATGGATCCCTGAGGTAACCAGACCATGCACAGTAGTACAATTGTTCCCTGCAGATTAGTATAATGGTTCCCTGAGTAACCTGACAATGCATAGTATTACAATGGTTTCCTGAGGTAACCTAACCATGCACAGTAGTACAATGGTTCCCTGAGGTTACATGACAATGCACAGTAGTACAATAGTTCCCTGAGGTTAAATAACCATGCACAGTTGAACAATGGTTTCCTGAGGAAACTTGACAATGCAGAGTAGTACAATGATTCCCTGAGGTACCTTACCATGTACAGTAGTAGAATGGTTCCCTGAGGTAACCTGACCATGCACAGTAGTAGAGTGGTTCCCTGAGGAGACATGACAATGCACAAAAGTACAATTGTTCCCTGAAGTAACCTGACCATGCAGAGTAGTACAATGATTCCCTGAGGTTACCTACCATGCACAGTAGTAGAATGGATCCCTGAAGAAACCTGACCATACACAATACAATTGTTTCCTGCAGATTAGTATAATGATTCCCTGGGGTTACCTGACCATGCACAATAGTACAAAGGTTCCCTGCACAGCAGTACAATACTTTCCTGAGGTTATCTGACCATGCCCAGTGGTTCCCTGAGGTAACATGACCATGCACAGTAGTACATTGATTCCTTGTAGTAACATGACCATGCACAGTAGTACAATGATTTCCTAAGGTAACATGGCCATACACAGAAGTACAATGGTTCCCTGAGGTAACCTGACCATGCACAGTAGTAAAATGGTTCCCTGAGATAAACTTACCATGCACAGTAGTGCAATGGTTTCCAGAGGTAACCTGGCAATGCACAGTATTAGAATGGTTCCCTGAAGTAACCTGACCATGTCAACAGTACAATGGTTCCCTAGGGAAACCTGACCATGCACAGCAGTACAAAGGTTCCCTGAGGTAACATGACAATGCACAGTAGTACAATGGTTCCCTGAGGTAACCTGACCATACACAGTATAACAGTGGTTCCCTGAGGTAACCTGACCATGCACAGTAGTGCAATGGTTCCCTCGGTAACATGACCATGCACAGTAGTACAATGGATCCCTGAGGTAACCAGACCATGCACAGTAGTACAATTGTTCCCTGCAGATTAGTATAATGGATCCCTGAGTAACCTGACAATGCAAAGTATTATAATGGTTTCCTGAGGTAACCTAACCATGCACAGTAGTACAATGATTCCCTGAGGTTACATGACAATGCACAGTAGTACAATAGTTCCCTGAGGTTAAATAACCATGCACAGTTGAACAATGGTTTCCTGAGGAAACCTGACAATGCAGAGTAGTACAATGATTCCCTGTGGTACCTTACCATGTACAGTAGTAGAATGGTTCCCTGAGGTAACCTGACCATGCACAGTAGTAGAGTGGTTCCCTGAGGAGACATGACAATGCACAGAAGTACAATTGTTCCCTGAAGTAACCTGACCATGCAGAGTAGTACAATGATTCCCTGAGGTTACGTACCATGCACAGTAGTAGAATGGATCCCTGAAGAAACCTGATCATACACAATACAATTGTTCCCTAGGGTTACCTGACCATGCACAATAGTACAAAGGTTCCCTGCACAGTAGTACAATACTTTCCTGAGGTTATCTGACCATGCCCAGTGGTTCCCTGAGGTAACATGACCATGCACAGTAGTACATTGATTCCTTGTAGTAACATGACCATGCACAGTAGTACAATGATTTCCTAAGGTAACATGGCCATACACAGAAGTACAATGGTTCCCTGAGGTAACCTGACCATGCACAGTAGTAAAATGGTTCCCTGAGATAAACTTACCATGCACAGTAGTGCAATGGTTCCCAGAGGTAACCTGGCAATGCACAGTATTAGAATGGTTCCCTGAAGTAACCTGACCATGTCAACAGTACAATGGTTCCCTAGGGAAACCTGACCATGCACAGCAGTACAAAGGTTCCCTGAGGTAACATGACAATGCACAGTAGTACAATGGTTCCCTGAGGTAACCTGACCATACACAGTAGTACAGTGGTTCCCTGAGATAAACTTACCATGCACAGTAGTGCAATGGTTCCCAGAGGTAACCTGGCAATGCACAGTATTAGAATGGTTCCCTGAAGTAACCTGACCATGTCAACAGTACAATGGTTCCCTGGGGAAACCTGACCATGCAAAGCAGTACAAAGGTTCCCTGAGGTAACATGACAATGCACAAGAGTACAATGGTTCCCTGAGGTAACCTGACCATACACAGTAGTACAGTGGTTCCCTGAGGTAACCTGACCATGCACAGTAGTGCAATGGTTCCCTCGGTAACATGACCATGCACAGTAGTGCAATGGATCCCTGAGGTAACCAGACCATGCACAGTAGTACAATTGTTCCCTGCAGATTAGTATAATGGTTCCCTGAGTAACCTGACAATGCATAGTATTACAATGGTTTCCTGAGGTAACCTAACCATGCACAGTAGTACAATGGTTCCCTGAGGTTACATGACAATGCACAGTAGTACAATAGTTCCCTGAGGTTAAATAACCATGCACAGTTGAACAATGGTTTCCTGAGGTACCTTACCATGTACAGTAGTAGAATGGTTCCCTGAGGTAACCTGACCATGCACAGTAGTAGAGTGGTTCCCTGAGGAGACATGACAATGCACAGAAGTACAATGGTTCCCTGAGGTAACCTGGCAATGCACAGTAGTACAATGGTTCCCTGAAGTAACCTGACCATGTCAACAGTACAATGGTTCCCTGGGGAAACCTGACCATGCACAGCAGTACAAAGGTTCCCTGAGGTAACATGACAATGCACAGTAGTACAATGGTTCCCTGAGGTAACCTGACTATACACAGTAGTACAGTGGTTCCCTGAGGTAACCTGACCATGCACAGTAGTGCAATGGTTCCCTCGGTAACATGACCATGCACAGTAGTACAATGGATCTCTGAGGTAACCAGACCATGCACAGTAGAACAATGGTTCCTTGAAGTAACCCGATTATGCACAGTAGTACCATGGTTCCCTGAGGTAACCTCACCATACACAGTAGTACAGTCGTTCCCTGAGGTCACCTGGTCATGTATAGTAATTTACATATGACCTTAGGTAACCTTGTCATGTACAGTAATTTACAGATGACCTGAGGTAACCTGGTCATGTACAGTAATTTACAGATGACCTGAGGTAACCTGGTCATGTACAGTAATTTACAGATGACCTGAGGTAAACTGTCCGTGAAAAAAAAGAACATAGATGTAATCTGGACTGACTAAGCTGACGAAGGGAGTTATGCACATTCAATTGTGGTAACCTGAGGTTTGTAGAAAATTAGCGTTTTGCAAAGTTTATCTGTGGTAACATGCAGCTGGTGCAATGACCATGAAGTTGTGACCTCGCCATATTCTAACATACAGAGGTATTCTGAGGTTACATATTTATATACAGTAGTTAAGAAATGACATTAGTTAACATGTGCACTTGGCCATGTATAGAAATGCAGAAGTGCCCTGAGGAAAACTAAAAAAATAGTGTTTTGTAAAGTTTATACAAAGTGTGGTAATACGAGTATGTGCAGTAATACAGAGTAACCTCACCATGTACAGCAATACAGAGGTAATATTAGGTAACCTCACAATGTTCAATCATACAGAGGTGACCTGAGGTAACCTCACCATGTGAGCAATCACAGATATGATCTGAGAGACTGAGATACAGGAAATACACAGTAATTTAGAGATGACCTAAGGTTATCTGACCATGTACAAAAGTCCACTGGAGATGTGAGGTTTTTCCTTGAAAATATCCAACATCTCTCAAATAAAATTGATTAAGACAATTAACATTTTTAAAAAAGCAGTTATATACTATATAACCTGTGCTTGTAACTACGCTACTTTCAAAGTAATGTCAAATGGAAAAAAAAATAGATTACTGTTCGTACTGCAATGTTTCTCTTTTTTAATACTGGTGAATAAAATCCTTACAGTGTGTACTGGCTGGTCATCATCGCGTATGATACGATTTTGATACTCATACACAGCTAATGAATATTATGCATGAATATAGATAAAATCAGCACGTGTAGCCATAAACTGAGAGTTGTAGATTTGTAGTGTAAATATATAGATGCCGTTTATAGAATACAAAATTAGATCAGAAACATAGTTATTAAAATTGAGAAAGGAAATGGTGAATATGTCAAAGCGACAACCATCCGACCATAGAGCAGACAACAGCCGAAGGCAACCAATGGGTCTCCAATGTAGCGAGAATTCCCGCAGCTGTAGGTGTCCTTCAGCTGGCCCCTAAAAATATGCATTATAGTTCAGTGATAATGGACGTCATACTAAACTCCAAATTATACACAAGAAACTAAAATTTAAAAGCATACAAGCCTATCATACTAAACTCCGAATTATACACAAGAAACTAAAATTTAAAATCATACAAGCCTAACAAAGGCCAGAGGCTCCTGACTTGGGACATGCGCAAAATTGCGGCGGGGTTAAACATGTTTATGAGATCTCAACCCTCCCCCTATACATCTAGCCAGTGTAGAAAAGTAAAAGCATAACAATACGCACATTATAATTCAGTTCAAGAGAAGTCCGAATCCGATGTCAAAAGATGTAACAAAAGAAAATAAATAAAATGACAATAGTACATAAATAACAACAGACTACTAGCAGTTAACTTACATGCCAGCCCCAGACCTCAATTAAACTGATTGAAAAATTATGTGTTCATCATATGAATATCAGGCATAATCCCTCCCATTAGGGGTTTAGTATCATACTATCATTAAATATATGAGAAGAACATAACCCGTGTCATGCCAACAACTGTTTTTTTAGAAATAGATGTGTTTAGTTCCAATTCAAATACTCTATCAGTGAATCAATATTAAAGCCAAAATATGCAATCTTTAATGACCTGACAACGGTATCGTAACTATATCCCTTTTTAATAAGTCTATTTAAAGGTTTTGTTAGTTTTTGAGGAGAATACTGACATTTTTGTTCTTTATATAGAATACTTACATAAAAAAAAATGGATGTGAAATACCTGAACGTATAAGATGTCTGCATGTTGAGTTATATTTACGAATTATTTCCTTATACCGATGATAAAATTTAGTAAATGTTTTGACCAGTTTGTGATATCGAAAACCCTGGTGTAATAATTTTTTAGTAATACATAAATTTCTCTCGCTAAAATCTAATACGTTGTTACATACACGAGAGAATCGTACAAGTTGAGATATATAAACACCATAAGATGATGACAATGAAACGTCACCATCTACAAATGGATAATTAACAATAGGAAATGAAAAAACATCTCTCTTATCAACAATTTTTGTATTAATCTTCCCGTTTCTGATATAGATATCAAGATCGAGGAAAGGGCAGTGGTCATTGTTATCATTAGCTTTATTTAAAGTAAGTTCTACAGGATAAATTTCTTTAGTATACATACGGAAGTCGTTATTATTGAGAGCCAATATATCATCCAAATATCTAAAAGTATTGTTAAATTTTTGTATCAAAAGTTGTTTTGATGGGTTCTTTTCTAATTTAAGTCATAAATTGTAACTCATAACAATACAAAAACAGGTCCGCAATAATTGGTTCACAGTTAGTCCCCATTGGAATTCCAATAACTTGACGATATACGGAATCTCTAAAGCGAACAAAAATGTTATCAAATAAAAATTCAAGCGCATAAATAGTATCAAAGCATGTCCATCAATATCTAAGCTGCTATATTTAACTGTATTATGTATTTTATTTTGTATGTATTTTTGTCCGTTTTCTATTTGTATTAATAGTTTTTGAAGGCCTCATGGAAGATTAACATGTAATTGTTAAATGTGTTACCTTCGTTAAATACAGAATTTTATTATTATTGTTATTATAGTTCTTTTATTTATTGCTACTAAAAAATGATCGCAAAGAGTTTGAACATAGGTACTCGCATTCCGACTTTTTAAATGCCCAGTTAATTAGGGATGTGCATTTTTTCTTAATAAGAATATGAGGCAAAGTGGTATATAGGGTAGAAAAATCAAAACTTTGAACAGATTTAAAATCACCAATATATGCATGCAATTTATCAAGTACTTCCAACGAGTTTTTGACACTCCAAAAGTAATTAATTCCAATATTTTCAAAGGCCTTATTTGAACAATTTATTATAAGGTTTTTTATTGTACCAAGTGTACTAGTAAGTAAAACAGACAAATTAGTAGTAGAACAATGGACAGTAGCGGGTCCAGGGGTGTTCTGGGTATAGGAACCCTTTTTTTTGGAGATCAATGCATTTGAATGGAAACATATAGTTGGAACCCCCTCCTTGTGTCCTGGATTGGGAACCCCCCTTTTTTAAATGGATGGATCCGCCACTGCCCCTCATGCAGTCGAACAAGATGGACTGATTTTCAATAACCTATCTATTAAATGTTATCATTTCTACTTATGTTACTTTAAAAGAAGTAACCAAAATCAATATATGCGTAATCTGTCCATATGTTAGTGTCATCTATTATTAACTATTTTAAAGCCAATCGAGTAAAATACGGATCTATAAATGTATGCTTTGCTTAAATGATAAAGATTTATGATTATTTATACTTTGATATAATTGATGGAATACTTTTCACATATCGATTGTTTGTACAACTTTTATTAGAAAAAAAACCCGTATGTGCCTGCCCAAAGTCAGGAGCCTGTTATTCAGTGGTTGTCGTTTGTTTACTAGTATGTGCTACATATTTGTTTTTGTTCATTTGTTTTATATAATTAAGGCCGTTAGTTTTCTCGTTTGAATTGGATTTCATTGTTATTTCTGAACCTTTTATAGATGACAATGCGATATGGACTTTGCTCATTGTTGAAGGCCGTACGGTGACCTACAGTTGTTAATTTCTGTGTCCTTTTGTGGACAGATGTCTCATTGGGATTAATACCACAGTTTCTTTTTTTATATGTATCATTATTGAACGCATACATATCGTTATCTAGGTTCTTCTATTTTAATTGTATATATATATCTACTACCCCTTTCGAATAAACAAAGAATGGTACATAAAGAAGCTTTAAAGAAAATACATTTCAAACAAAGATAAGAAAAAACCAACGAAAGTGGTGATTATTTAACAATTTTGCATTAGTGTTAATGCTCATCTTACAGTGTAAGATGCATGCAGTACACTTAAATTCAAATAATGCCGTGACAGTTTATAGCGATATTTTTTGTAACAGCTCAGTGGCGGGTCCAGGGGTGTTCTAGGGATAGGAACCCTTTTTTTGGAGATCAATGCATTTGAATGGGAACATATAGTTGGAACCCCCTCCTTGTGTCCTGGATTGGGGACTCCCCCCTTTTTTTTAAATGAATGGATCCGCCACTGCCCCTCATGCAGTCGATCAAGATGGACTGATTTTAATAACCTATCTATTAAATGTTATCATTTTCTACTTATGTTACTTTAAAAGAAGTAACCAAAATCAATATATGCGTAATCTGTCCATATGTAAGTGTCATATATTACCAAACACAATGTTAGTCAAAGTTTCAAGAGGAAATTCACGAAACTTAGGCAGCAATCATTTCCTTTTCAGGGGAGGGGGGGGGGGGCTATGTTTTTTTTTTAAAGTTTGTTTCTTATTGTTCTGCCACTATATGTAATGCTAAAATTAAAATGAAAGAAAAAATGTTTTCGACCTGTCTCCAAAAAATATTGTCTTTCGCCGAAGGAAAAAAATCCATTGCCCCCCCCCCCCCACGAAAATCAAATGTTTGCTGCCTAAGGCATGTGTGGAAAACTTTTATTCTTTAATAGTTAGTTTAAATAATTGTATATACATTTATTTACATAAATCTCTATGAAACCAGTTTTTGACAATAATTATTATAAAAGTTTAAATCGCCATTCAAAAAGTGTTTTCTTTTTAATTATTTTAAGTCATTTACGTTTCACTAAATAAATATCTGTTCACGTTGCAATGATCACAAATAAACCAAATATTTGAATTTTTTTCGTGAATTATTTGTCGTAACTTATTGTAAAAAATTGTATGTGTTCCTGTTTTCTTCTATTTTTCGCACATATATACTGTTCAGTCGAAATAGAAAGTACAATGATGTATTTTTAGAGTATTCTATTTTTAGATCATGTTATTACTACGCATATGGGCACTATTGCCACGATTACCTGAGGGCACCGATTACCTCAGGGCATACAGCAGCGGACCTAACTGCCATCTGCACGTCAAAGGTCCATTATAACGTCACAATACTCAGGGGCACTGACAACGTCAAAATACGGCGTCAAAAGGGCGATTTTGGCGGGAATGAAGCAAACTGAATAAAATGCTTTAAAAGTATACTTTTAAACGGATGTCAAGAAATGATACAGGATCATAAGCTTGTTAGTACTATAATACAAACTTATTTAACGTGTTTACTAATTATCTAGTTAGTCATTTTCATGTAAAATGTTGCATTCTTTCGAGAAATTTGTTTTACGTTTTTTACGTACATCTATCAATCAGAATATCTCATATAAATCAAAAATCTTATCCCTGATAAATAATCATAAAAAAGGTAACAGTTATACTTGATTACGTTAAATATTAATATGCATTCACAATACACCATACACGCTTTATTTAAAAGAACTGGATAATTTATTTAGGGCTCAAATACCACGATTGAAATCTCAGCTAGGATTTTTTTTGTAAAAGTACCACATGTTAACCGATGTAATTGTATTGCCATACGATATTTCAATACATTCTAAACCTGTTTCATCATGGAAGCACTGCCTTAAAAATGTTTTAATATTTTCATTCGAAATTGGGATGTTAAATTAGTAGTAGACACAATGATTTCTCTTCCTATCATATATCATAGATATCCTTTCCCAGTGGCAATCTCTTTTTTTTTCTGGCATTCACCACAGATCTTTTACTTTGTAGGACTCATTGAGCAATAGATTTATTGTATATTGAATTTCAGACGTCCTTTATATTGCATGAAATATTTGCCACTGAACGTTGAGAAGAGAATAATTTATCAATAAACAGATTTAAAGATATTTCGTGTAAGTCAATTACAGTGTGTACTTTATCATAGTAAATGAAAATGATTTATTACTGATTCAGGTAACAAAAATTCATTTTAGAGAATTTCTTTCCTCGTTTTTACTATGTTTTTTTTTTGTCATTTCGTATTCTCTAAAATTTTGAGCAATAAGTGGTCAACAAAATTAAAAAATAAGCAAAATGAATATGGATAATAATTTTTATATAAAAAATATTTCCTCGCCTACCGAAACAAGGATTGAAATCATGATAATTTTAATCAGACACGTTTGATACAGTACTTTACAACAAGAAGTAGTTCATAGAATCATAGAACAGCTGCTCGGAAATTTTATTTATTTTTATGAATTTGTACACGCTTTGTTTTTATTTTCATTTTCATTGAGTGCCGTTGTTTTGCCGTTTATGATTTGAGAGATTTTTTTACAGTATTTATACCAATTACCTAATAAAAAAACGAGAATAAATATTTTACTATTTTATAGGTGGTTAAAAATCATTTATGCATTTCACTAACTTGACAAAGAAAAAACAAAGTCGCCCTTAAAGCTAGTATCGCAATTGGTATATTATTTTCATTTTATTTTAAGACAAGAAAGATAAAAAAAATATATTATAAGGTATAAAGTTGTATTTGTAAATAATCTTGTATTAAAACATTGTTTATGACAATCTTAGAGCATATTTAACTTCCGTAAAATTACTTATACATCGTTTTCATAATTACGGCTACATTGACGCGGGAAAAATTATGGACGGCGGGAAAGTGCAGTTCTACATATAGGCACAAGTTTTGCAACGTCACAGATAAGGAACGTCAAGATGCTTTTGGCGCGACAAAGCAAGAAAAAAACTCGGCAGCAAGAGGGTTAAGTATCGAAAAAATCCAAATCTTCCTGATCATATACATTTGGGTTTAAGTTTTTATGAATATATAATCAACCTACCTTTTCCCGTAAAAAGGTGGCCCGGGACCCCTCGACGCGATTATGGTTAAATATATAAAAAAATAATGTTTGATTGTTAATGAGACAACCATCTACCAAAGTTCAAATGTTAATTAGTAGGGTGCCCAATGTCGAAAGAAGTTAACGGATAACACACGGTTATATTTATATGCAACCTATTGGAAAATCATTATATTTTCCAATCATGAATGTCGTCGGCAGTTACCGTGGTCACGATTTTCAAAATTTTGTGGTTTCTTAGGTTACCAACAAATACCTTCTTAAACAGGCCATCACGAAAAATAAAATTGTTGCTTTCTGTGTTATTTGTTCTCAAATGATACGACGGGTGCCACATGTGGAGCAGAATATGCTTACCCTTCCGAAGCACCTGCGATCACACCTAGTTTTTGGTTGGGTTCGTGTTGTTTATTCTTTAGTTTTATATGTTGTGTCATGTGTACTATTGTTTGTCTGTTTGTCTTAATCATTTGTAGCCATGGCGTTGTCAGTTTATCCAGAACCTACATTTTACCCCTATGTTCTTAACCATGCCAGCCACCGCCTTGGTTGATAGGCCGGTTCATCGGACACATGTTTTAAACTATAGCTGATACCTTAATGATGATTGTGGCATAATTTGGTTGAATTTGAAATTTGGCCCTGTAGGTTCAGAGGAGAAGGTTTTTTTTAAAGTTAACGGACGACGCCGGTCGACGGACGCCAAGTGATTGGCCAGATGAGCTGAAAAGGCATATAATAGACAAAGCACATTAGGAAAAATGAACGGAGAAATACATTATCTTCATTTTAAGAGAATAATATCATTAGTTAAAACTAATCCTCCTGAGAGTCCTCATAATTATAATAACATAATTCATGAAGTACTTACAATATTGTAATTTTGCTTAATGTCCAGTGACAAATATTACATGCGAAAGCAATTTAACAATAAATACAATAAGTAGGTACTGTAATAGATACCACCTGGGGTAAAAAAAGGTCAATGAAACTTGGAGTACTGCTGGATGATAAACGTATATTAAATAGGGACAAACATTTGCCTTGCAACAGGTTCATATAGATATTCTTAAATTGATATGCAATTTTCTCTTTTCTTTATACTGTTGCAATTATTCTCTAACCTTTATATTTCGGTGGTTGTTTACCTTTGTCGGACTATTGGGGTGTCGGACCAATGAGGTGTCGGACTAATGGGGTGTCGGACTAACGGGGTATCGGAATACCTGGGCGACCCCTTCATAACCCGCTTCCTTATTATATTTTTTGAATACTTGTAAACATCATAGCCAATTGTTGCTCATTTAGTCATCTGTATATGTTGGACGAGGTGTTTTACCTGTTTCTAATAGACGTTTTGTTTTCATAACTTAACCCCATCCCCCTTTGCTCCGTTTGCATTTTTTTTTACTTCTGTAAAGCAAACCTATACATATTCAGCTTTATATTCAACCAAGTTTGAAGTTAATGTTACACAAATTCCGAAACAAATCATTTAAATATAATCTTTCACATCCAATAACTAAACTAAGGTATAAAACACATCTTAAGATTTTACTTGTATTATGAATTGAATACAAAAAAATCAAATTTAAGAATTGAAATAGGTCAAGGTCACTGTTTGAAAATTTCGAATTTGCACACTATATGCAAAATAGTCAATCTTAGGTCATTTTTTGGCGATAAAAATATAAAATAAGTTCTAAATGTAGATACAAAAGATATATTTCTATAAATTATAGTTGTTTTAATTTTCTACAAAAGCAAATTTATAGGAGAAACTAGCTATCTTAATGCAAGGAATTGTATATTTTTAAATATACAATTCCTTGCTTAATGTGACTGCATTTTTCTGGAATCTTTGCTTTGACCTTCGACCCCGACTTAAAACAAAAAATGTGACCACGACAGACAACGACGACAACAATATTTCGATGCGGCTTGTTCTCCTCTTTCCAATGATATAAAATATAGCCGTGTGTTATTCCATTAAGGCATATCAATCAATTTTTTTGATTGGGCACCATAGCCTAGGCTAAATGTGCAAGTTACAAGCATCCGTATGGCCTTTAAGTAAACAATGAGAAATATCAGTATAGAATAGAAAATAATATTTTTATTGACCAATTAGGTCCGAATATGGATAGTAACCTGCTTTTGCTAAAAAACAAAGAAATTTTGATGTCAACGTTAAAAACGTCAATAATGTAATACACATACACAGGAAATACGGAAAAAAGATTGAAAAAAGGAACCAAGATAGAAAAACTTTTACCTGCTAACCGAGTCCCTGCGGAGTAAATATATCCAATTTAGTGCAAAATTTAAATATAATTCAGACTGACGAACCTATGAATCATATTTTCTTAAGTTTCTAGACTCTATATGGTAGTCTTTATAAGTTCTGCAACTGAAATGCTGTATTCGAAAGTTTTTAGTCCAGAATGTGAGTTTTGTCGCAGAAAGCTCGAAATAAGGATAGTGATCCCTCAGCGGCGGCAGCGTTTGCTCATTTAAAAGCTTTATATTTTAGAAGGTGGAAGACCTGGATGCTTTGTATACATATGCCTCTTGTTAAGAAGTTTTTGGTAATTTCCATTACCTTGTCCTTGGTCTCATGTTCATGTTTCAGTGACTACTTGAAAAAAGTTAATATTTTTTGATAATGTGAGTTTCTCTCTTATTATAAGCAATAAGATAACTATATTTGGTATGTGCGTACCTTGCAAGGTTTTCATGTCCATCAGACAGTTTTCACTTGTCCTCTGCTCATTTCATTGATCATTGAACAATGTTAAGGTTTATGGTCAAGTCCATATCTCAGATACTTTAAGTAATAAGTTAAGTATATTTAGTGTATGGAAGGACTGTAAGGTGTTACAGTATATGACCAACTGGCAGGTGTCGTCTGACCTTGGCTCATTTTAATGGTTTAGTGGTTGTAGTTAAGTTTTTGTGTTTTGGTAGGTTTTTCTTACACTGTATGCAATGTGTCTGCTATAAATTGTGTATGTGGAATGATTGTAAGGTGTACATGTCTAGCTGGCAGGTGTCATTTGACAGTTCAGTGGTCAAAGTTAAGATTTGAGCTTTGGTCTTTTTTTATGATACTATATGCAATAAGTCAACAATATTTGGTGTACGGAAATATTTTATGATGTACATGTCAGTCGCACAGGTGTTATTTTTGCCTTGACCCCATTTTATGGTTAATTGCTTAAGTGAGTGTTAAGTTTTGGTGTTTTGGTCTGATTTTCTCGAACTTTAAGCAATAGTACAACTATATGTGTTGTCGGGAAAATTTGTAAGCTGTACAGTCTGCTTGGCATAGTTCATCTAACTGTAACCAGAGAAATTTTCATGGTTCACTGGTCAATGTTTAATTTTCTTGGTGAAGGTGGCTCGTTGGTACAAAAATTTCAGCCAAAAATTAAACCTTTATTTTTTTATTACAAATTTTGTTTATTACACTATTAGTTATTATCGCTATTTTGTGCAATTTTCCTTTGATCCTTTTTTGTGATAATTTTCATATCATGCTTCTCGCTTGAGATGGAAAAATTATCACTAGAAACTAAGGAGGTCATGCACGTGGCGTTGCTAACGAAATTGACATTGTCTTCATAGGTTAAAAAAAACAAACAAATAAAGTTAAGAAATGAATTAATTACATTCTCTGTAAAAATATATAAACATATAAACAGAAGTGATCACTTAATTTATGACAGTGGGAAGCAGTCTATACCTATTAAGAAAAGTAAGTCCAGAAAACTGATATTTTGGCAAAATTACCTATTTTCAAAGACAATTACTTTCAAATAAATCATTCCATCAGTAGGCATGGTAGGACACTAAAAAAAAAAATTTGGTTGTAGCATTTCATAAACACAAATCTTGATAATGGTGTCATACTACCAATTACTCCCTCAAATTTAGAACGTATGTGAAAGTAGGCCTACTCGGACAAAAAAATAGTGCAGTTGATGTCATTTTTCACCTAAACTAACTAACAAACTTGCAGAAATGAAACTTTTGTTGAAAGAGAAATATATTAAGACCATTTTGAGCCAAATTTTACCTGTCTAGGAGTTTGCATTTAAAATCCATGGTATACTAATTTAAGATTTCCAGAAAACCAGGGGTTATTTTTAGTGGTACATTTTGTACCTCCTTTCGGGAGCTCTCTTCTTTCTTATATGATTTTGAATGTATGTTGAAATTTGGCATGCAGAAAGGTGAGAGCTGTACAATTCAGGATATACCTAGTTTCTATGAAGTTGAACTTAAGGTAAAATATTTAGAAAGCTGTGAAAATTGCAAAATTTGGTTAAACAGATAGGGACTTTTAATTGGTGGTATGACACCTAATGAATATCACAATTACAGAACCTTAGTTTAGTGAGCGTTGTAACATACCCAACACCACCACAATGTCACCAGACAAATAAAATAACTAAAAAAAATAATTAAATCATTACTTATTGTTAAAATGCACATCCACATAGTATGACCTAATTATTATCTACAAGTTATTCAAAAGAGTTGCAATGTCAATGACAAACTGTCAGTTCAGAAGTATATTATCTATACCTAGCTGTATAAATAATATTGAAAACTGATTATTTTCATAACATCACATCTAGTTATGTCTGTTGATAATTATGGTCCAAATAGTCTAATGTTACAAGGTATTCAGAAATTCCAAAATCATTTCTATTTTCTAGAAGGGGAAAAACACGTGTTCTTAGTTCTTGTAACCTTGTGTTCAACAGATGAAACTGTGTTTCTGGAATTGTAACTTCAATGTTCTCATCTTCAGTATCAGGTACTGGACCTCCCCAGTCAATGCCAAAGTCATCATCAATCTCATTGAAAAGGTCTTTGATGGCACTTGACTCACTATGATACTGCTGAAGGACCCCTTTCAAAAACAATTGGTTTGGAGTTTTTCCATTTTCGGAGCTAAGCTTATGATTATTCCACTGATTCAGAAATATTTGTAGCGAGGCCTGGATCTTTGGAATAAAAACAAAATGAAGGGCAAATATGTGCTTCTCATTTTCTATGTTCAAAATATGTTCAGCTTCCAGAAATGTAAATAGGTCATAAAACACATTTGCACAACCTTTATACAAATCTAGCCACAATCTCTCTATCCTCTGGTTATGGACACTCCTTCCTTGTATTATACTGCCTCTCCCAGGTCCTCTTTGTAAGATCATGAAATTGGCAACATCAACATTTTCACCTCCATGATCAGTTCTCACTCGAGATGGTAGTCCACAAGTTGTTGTGGCATTTAGAAATAAATCACATACTGTGGAGGACTTGTTGTTTGTGGCCACTCCCATAAACACAATCAGACGGCTGAATCCATCAATTCCGCCATGAATCACAAATCGCCACCTGAATTATATTTAGATAAGAAAGATTAAGGTTAAAGACACAAGTAAATTCTGTCATATTTAAATCTGACTGGTATGATTTTTTCTTGTTTTTTTTTACAAATCATGGGTCATTATATCCCAGAGATGCTTGAAGAGTGAAGAGCTTAAAGTCAATGAATGTTGTACTGATGATTCATGCATATACACAATATTTGACTGACTTGCATCCTGGTTCTCAAGATTTTTTATCCACCCAGAGTTTTTTTTTGGAAAATCCTACTTGTTGATTTATTCAATTTAGAGAAAAGAAAATATAAGCACTTCAAAGTCATTACGAGACTTCTGGCGCAAACAGTGTTAAGTTAAGGTTTTAGGTCCCTTCTGGTTCAAATTGGCACGTGTTGTATCTTGTTTAATTCAACTTTATTTGCAGTCAACCAAAATCAGTAACATAATTCAAGGTTTACTCATATCTAATTTAAATAAAGTAAATAGGCACATTTGGCAAAGTTTCTTTTTTTTGTATCATAGAAGCAGATAAACCCCTCTAATTTCTTCAATCTTATTGCTGTTGAAAGTATTAATAATTTTAGTGATATGTTCATAATACATGTAATAATACAGAGAGAGTGTTCTTTATAGGTTTACTGCTCTGTTATTTTGAAATTTTTCTTATAAACTTAATAAAAAATAATTGAAATAATTGAAAAATTCATGAGTTTCTAAACTTAAAAATATAATTGAAAAATTCATGAGTTCCCAATTTATATAAAGAGTAAAACCAGTCTATTACACTAAAAACAGAACCCCTACATGCCATATAAGACTTAAGATTTCTGTCGTTGTATGCTGGTGTACACAGAAATAATCTATATTGAGTGCTTTTTTAAAATGTTTGGTTTAACGAGGTTCAAGCTTATTCAGTGTCTATAGAGATTTCACCATTTTTTCACTGTAGGAGAATTATAAGGTTATCCAAACTAGAGGCTGCAGTTACTGTGACCCTGTATTTTGTTTTGTTTCAAGCAATTAACAGTGGAGGATCTACTAGAGTAGAACTTTTCATAAGTGTGCTGCTCCCGTCATGCCTCAGTGATTCCCTATATTATCAACCAAATTTTTTTTTCATAAGGGGAGGCCCGGGCCACCTACCCCCCCTCCTAAATCTATATCAGGGATATTAATGTGCCTATAAAAGTGATGAGAATTCCAAAATTGAACCTATTTTCACAGCTTTGCAGCTAAGCTCTTTGAAGGACAAGAAAAAATTTTAATTCTGTAGATGTATTCCTTATTATAACTTTAAACTTCCAAAAATTTAAATTTGAAAATCCACACTGCATTATTCAAGTTACCAAGCCATTGAGGTTACTTTTACCTAAAGTACCTTCTTATTGAACTAAAGTTATGGTTTTGTTTCCAATTAACTGCTTGCTTAGAGCAGAAATTACCAGTATTTTTAATGTAACCTCATCTATTGAAACTCATTCTAATTCAGCAGGTCAGGTTAATATAAATAACAATTTTCTAGTAACATAAATGTATGCTGTTCTCATATTAACAAACCTGATTAGCTTATGATTTCCATCAATATGCCAAAGGGAATTTGGCCCAGCTACACAGTATTTTCTCCTATGTATTGTGTCAGACCATCTCAATGCTGCAGCTGTAGGATCACATCTAATTAGAGCTTCACGTACTTTGCCCTCTTGGAATACATGACCAAAACTTCTTAAACGAGCCTTGACAGATCGATATCCCAGATATGGGTTTTCAACAACCATTGGCTTGATTAACAAATCCAACTCATCATCCGAAAGAACAGTGAAGGTGTCAGATATTGATAACATAAAGAACCTTAAAAAAAAATATTCAGTTAAATTTCTGACCGGCTTATATTTCGATTTGTATATACTTACATTTTTTAGACTTCATGATAAATAATTCAATTGATTTACAAGTTAATATGGGGACAAAGTCCCCAATTACGGTAGAAAAATCAATTAAAAAAAAATCAAAAATTTCATGAAAATTTCCCAAATTTCTCATTCTACTAATGAACTCAAAATCATTAACTTTTGTTTTCAGATCTACTACCGTTTCCATGAGAGTTTGAATAAAAGGTATATTTATCAACATATATATAGGAAGGAATTCAACACCCAATCATTTTTAATAATTGTTTGATATGAGAAAAAAAAAAACGTTACCTGATATTACAGCGTTTCTTTGTTTACATTGAATATGAGGTCATTACTTAAAAACGTCACAACTAAATCCCTAACAACAGAACCAATATCGTTAATGTTACGATATTCCCGTTTCTTTTATCAACATGTTTGAATTAAAAAAAAAATAATACAGACTTTGTCCCCATTCATATGGATTCATATCAGAGACCAACTTGAGTTTTTTTTGGAATTGGGTTTCAAGGGAACTGATATGGCAAAGATCCTCATATTATAATATATTGAACAATGTGTGAAACATAAGCCTAAGCTATTTTTGCAGGCCATAAATCTGCAAGAACATAAACAAATTGTGATCAGATACCAACCTCAATCTTCTCATTAAAGTAGATCTTGATACTTGGAGCATCTTTGCCATATCAGTTCCCTTGAAACCCAATTCCAAAAAAAACTCAAGTTGGTCTCTAGTTATGTCATAAGATGGCGGGCCAGCTGAGCCTTGAATCGTTCTAGTAGCCTTATATGCTGTACCTGAGGATGCACTAAAAAATAAAATATAATTTGATCACATAGACCTACATGTATATCTAGGGCATGCATATATTTAAAACTTTTCAAGATGCACTCTGTACTCAAAGTAAATTTTGAGGTGAAAAATGCAGTCATTTTAGTCAAAGGGTCTACATGAACCCTAAATAGGTCTCTTCACTGTTAGTTCGGCCATATTGGATAGGGGGCAGATTTTTTAAAAGGCACTGGCTACGGTTACATAAAAATATTATTGTTAGATCGTAGACTAATTGCCGGAATGCAAAGTTGGGTATGGAACAGGTTAATAACGAATGTAACAATAATTATTGAGGCTAACGTTACAGATACATTGTGTTATTGGTACATGAAAGCAGCAATGTATGCTAGATTTATTACATGTAAATTGAAATCTTCTATAGATGTGTTGCTTATTTCTTTCATATGTACTAAATAATACTTGTAATAATGATAAATAATAAATATCATTATTCAACAAATGGTGTTTAAATAGTTTTACGAATTAATGGGTATGAAGTTACTTCTTCAGATTAGTAGTGCCAAAGGCGAAAAATATAGTACTATATGGTTTGTTGTTGAGAACTCGCGCTAAGAAAAGTGCATTACTGTCATTATACTTTAAACAAGGATGAAGAGATTCCTATTACAAATTTTGATACATCAAAAGCAAAGTTTGCTTACTGCTAAATTGTCTTTTAAAGTAGTTTGTGCATATACATATATATATATAAATATCTTATATTGTGTGTTTTAAGTAAATATATGAAAATCTACAATAATACTGAAATATAAGCCTATGGTATCAATATCAGTTTATAATGTATTTGTATACATAGAATTGGCTCATGACTTGTTACATGAATCTTTATTTCATTTATATGTTGTTTTAATATTATAATTGTCTGTATTTGGATCACGCCACTATTGTGCTCTTTCCAATAAAATATTGAATTGAATTTAAAAGGAATATCACAGAATGAAATTGCACGGTATGCTATACAGACGTTGTATAAATAATTTTATGTATTGTAATTATAAAATAGATTTCTTCAACATTTTAATATTATTTAGTACATATTACAAGCCCGTCGTACATTTCTGTTTTTCATGAAACAATACCGCTATGTAACCCTAGCCTCAACAGTAATTGTTACATCGGAATTAATCAGGTCCTTACCCAGCCATGCATTCCGGCATTTAGTCTCCAATGTAACAATAATATTTTTATGATTGTTACATTTCCATATAAACGTAGCCAGTGTCTTTTTAAAAAGAGGTGGAAATAGTATGAAAGTATAGGTGAGCTTCCAAGCAACAGCTCTGATTTAATGATGTTTTCCCGTATTTTTCACACCATTTTTACTTCTATTATGAAAAAAGCCCTATTGTTGTTTTTTAATTATTAAACTTTTAAAAATATGATAACATGTACAGGCCTAAACCTTTATAAATTTTAGAAAATATTATAATAAATCAAAATTTGATACCCTTTCAATCCCTTGATGTCAGACTGAAGTAACTGTATCAAACGCAGTAATTCTGTATATTCCGGATGGCTATGACACACCCTATTTAGATTTGTTGCAAGAGTCTGTATTCGCAAAAGCGATGAATCAACATAGTTAACGTCGCTATGATCAGTTCTTAATAATCTAGCAACATCCTGGACAACGCCATCACAAGTAGATAAGAAGTTCACAAGATTGAGATTATTTCTACCTCCTCCACGCCTTGTGCGAATCGCCATCTTGCCAGCCTCAGAGCCTGTGATCCTGGCTAACTGCACGACAGTAGAAGATTGTGTCAGGATGCCACGCTACAAGTCTGCAAGATCCTCCAGTCCTATCCATCGAATTTACCATCTATAAATAATGTTACCACTGGCACTGTCAGTGTTACTTGCTGTATTAAGTTCATTCGTAGGTACTTGGACTTTTCCTTAGAAATTAATGGAAGTTTAAATCGATGTTATATAAATTTTGATTGGTCGAAAAAAATGTTTTCTGCGATTGCAATAATATTTCTGCGATTGCATAAATGGATAGATATTTAAGAGATTGCAAATATGGGGTTAATGCTATCGCATAATTCAATTTATGCCATCACATAAATAATAATGCAATCGCATAATTATTTATGCGATGGCATAAATTGAATTATGCGATGGCATAAATTGAATTATGCGATGGCATAAATATTAATGCGATGGCATAAATCGAATTATGCGATGGCGTAAATGAATTATGCGATGGCATTAACACGCCATTGTGACACTATTCCTGCGCCATACTGGTAAATGGCAGCTAGTTTGAAAAACTCGAACTCTCCAAAGATCAGAATTAAGAGAAAAATCATTTTGTCGGTCTCTCTTGTGTTTACCTTCTGAGAATATTTCAGTATCAGCACTTTGACAGTAAATGTGTTTTTATAGTATTTAACAAATTGATATGTAGATGGAAGTAAACGTCTACAAAATTCGAATAAAAGGACAAAAAGTACTTTGTAATTCCTTTCTGTTACGTTCTGTCATGCAACCTGATAAAAAATAACAGCATAACCATAATCAGTAACAAGAAGGATGTTAAAGGCCAATTTACTGATGAATCACAAAGTTAATCAAATATATGCCAACCATTTCATTTAATATAGGTTATGATCATCATATTGAATAAATCTCAACATAATATACTGTATATTGAATGAAAAGACAGGGTTTTTACTTTTGATAACAGCAGAGAACATTGTATAGTTCTAGTACAGTAGATGGTAACAGAAAGAAATTTATTTTAGAATTGTTCATTTCCTAATCAGATTTTTCATCTTGCAAAATCAGTTTCCAAAGATAAATGTTATATATTTCTTAACCTTTTGTATTGCAAATGCTAAAATAAATAATTAGCATTTGATAAACTATTGCAGGACATATTAGTAAACCACAAATAGTACCTTAAACTTATTCCTTATTTCCGTTAGAAGCTTTTTAAAATTGGTTCACTTTGGTAACAAGAAAGAACTGGAATTTTTTTGTACCATTTTTAAAATTGTCATTGTTACCACATTTAACAAATGTTTGAATTACAGACAACAGTTCCTATATCCTCAATGTGTGTTCTTCGATTTGTGCTATTAAAATACGGGTTCTAAAGACTGGTTAACATGATTGTTTTGTTCGAAAAGTGTCGAAAGATGCAATAAAGGAGCAAAAGAGTTAAGTAATACAAAAAAAATCGTAATAGTTAACCCAATCGCGTCTGGAGCTTCGGTATAGACAAAACACAGTCACAAATGAAAAACCAAAGCAAAAGTATGCTTGCTATGTGGTATGGGTTTTGCTTTTTGTCGAAGGCCGTACGGTGTCATAGAGTTGTTAAAACTGTTACAATATTTGGCCGCTGGTGGAAAGTTGTCTCGTTGACATTCATATACCACATCTTATTTTTATAATAAAGTACATATTCAGTCAACATTCAATTAACCAGTCAAATTACTAAGTCAATATTATATAATTATCCCTTGGCAACTTATTATTTTATTGAACAACATAATTATGTGGCGGTACGCAATTGTTACGAACATAGTATTCAATACTATTGAAAAGTACTGATAACGATAACAAAAAAGTTAAATCAGCCACATGTTTTAAAACTATAGAGTATGGACTTACAGACAAATATTGATGCACGCTTTATTAGTTTTACATTTCAAATGCATCTTTGTTTTTATTTAGATCTAAACATTCTATTAACAAGGAAACGGAAGCGTTTTTAAAACCACTCTCATAAAATATTTTTTTTGACAGATTTCCTTTTGTAATTGCTATTTTGTTATCTAAAACGGAAATTAAAAAGGATCGGAATTGATTCACATTTATGAACGGTTTAATTGATAATTTTCTTAAATGTTAACAACAATATAGGCACTTGAATGTTTACATCCAATAAACAAATACAGGAAGTGACGAAAAAAGTAATTGAAAATAAAACTGAATCAACTGGTTTCAAACGCAAAACAAACAATTTAGAATTGAATGCTTCTTTTTGTAACTTTATTGGGGTGTAAAAGCGTTGACCGAAGTACATTTTGTAGGAAGCGCGGAAGTAACGGAATAACACGTGATGTGCAGTTAGCCAATCAGAATAAAGTATCATAATGAAACATCTAATGTAATTATTTACACATATAATAATGTTTGACATGGGGTTAATGCAAGCTGTTGGCTCATTAAACTACACGATGTGGCTTTATTATATATGTATTACGCGTCAAATTTTAGGACCACGTGTCGCAACTTATGGAAAGTTATTTTAGCTATAGTTTTCAATAAGATCTGATTCCAAGCTATCAATCGAGTATTTAAGTCGACGACGAACAGTTGATTTAACCAGACCAGTGACAAGAGTAAAATAAAAATGGCAATGACTTTAAAACGTTTTAAATTTTGCTTAATCTTTTTGCTAAATTTCGAGTTGACTTTCACGGCAAAAGTTCTTAATGTGACTGGCGGTTTTTACGAAAAGAATAAAGTTATGGAATCATTTGTGGTAAAGGCAAGTGAAACGACCGGGCCGAAAGGATGCGTCCTAGAATGCATGATGTATACGGATTGTAACGCAGTTAATTTTAACACGACCAGATCTTATTGCGAACTATTAGATGTTGCCCGCAGTGATGACGAAACAATAAACAACAGCAATGAGGTGTATTTCACTAATATCTCTGACTGGACAAAGGTAAGTTAAGTCAAATGGACAGCAACCCAACAATAAAATCACGTCATTTTGAGACAAATTCAAAATGTTTTCAAATGTCCATACCACATGTTTACCTAGTAAAATAACGCGGGATTCAAAACAAGTATGATTGTATGTGTCGTTAGGTTGCCAGCACATTTGCTATATTCAAATCTTTTTTTTCATCAGGAGAAATGAAAAAAGATTGAAATCTTTTCTATTTCTCCATTTAATCTTTTATGTTTCTCCTGATAATAAGAAGATTTTAATATAGCGAATGTGCTCTTTTCTATTTCTCCTGATAAAAAAAAATTTAAATATAGAAAATATGCGGGCAACCTCATTATACATTTAATTTCAAAATTTCAAAATAAAATGATAAAAATTAAAAGTTTAGTTTTGGAATCTTCCGAAAAGATTGTAATCTAGAGATTAAAGACAATCATAGTAATTAATTAATCTGATCGCGTTATTATATATCATTGTTGAATAAATTAAAGGTCATTTTGGAAATTATAAATTTCATATTGTGATCTCATGTATGGATGACGATGATGACGATTTTTCGGGATTTTTTATATACTAGTTTTAAAGGGCCGCAGTCGACAGGCAGAGACACACAGAACTCTAACTACAGTCGACTAGTTTCTGCTTTTACCAAATGCCAAATAGAACGTTGCGGAGAAGCTGTATTATTTCTAAATTTCTAAAAAAAATTGACTAACAATTAATCTGATTGTGGTTTCATTTGTAAGTAATAAATAATTTAAAGATCATTTTGGTATCGATTATAATAGTTTTACTAACAGGAATGACAACAATATTCTTAAAACTGAAGGAACAGCCCGTATCAGAACAAAAATTGTAGTTCGTCTTTTAATTTATAAACCAAGTTGTAACCCATCAATCTAATAAGTCGATCTTTAACCATTGAATATAAGAATAAGGAGTCGTGGTATGATTGCAAATGAGTTTTAAAACTATCCACCAAAGTTCGAATGAAGTGGATGAAAGCAAGTATAGGCAAACATACGGCATTTATAAAGAGAGAAAAAATATACCGCATTATATCGACTATAAAATGCCCATACACAAAAAATTTAAATATGTAGTTAAAATGAGAAAATTGACGGCCTTATTTATAACAAAACAGTTTACGAAAAGCAAATATCACAGACAATAACCAACGACAATGACTGATATATACAGGCTCCAGACTTGGGACAGGCACATAAACAATGATGCGGGGGAAAACATAATTGTAAGCGATCAACCCTCCCATAACCTGGAACAGTGGTGTCACATTACAACATAAGAACAAACTATCAAAATCAGTATAAAAAGGTTTAACTCTGCTCATCAAATAGATACAAATAGAAATGTATCTAACAAAGACACAAAGTGGACGTGGACGGATTCCTTTTTAATGGATATTTTTTTAATACCGTGAAATACATGTACTATAATCTGATCATGTATATTCGACAGGATGAAGATGCTTGCTGGCCAAACACTTGTCCACCCAAAACTAGATGTATTGTTGGCTATGGAAACCTAAAGATTTGTATACCGTTTGGTAAGTGTTATTACGAGATCCACTGTAATTTTAAAATTCTTTATACTATGGATTCATTTTTTTGTGGGTATCAATTTTCGTGGATTGAGGAAAACTTACATTTTCATGTATATCTGATTTCGTGGTTTTACAAATGTCTGAAAATATATAGCCTATACAAAATTTGTTATTATTTGGACATTTGAATTCGTGGTCCACTTGTACCGACGAAACCCACGAAAATTGGTATCCAACGAATAATAATGAATCCACAGTAGATCACTTTTACAATTGTATATAATTACATTAGATGTAAGTTTCATTATGATACGTTATTCTGATTGGCTAACATGTTATTCCGTAAACAATTGCATCAGACAATAACATTTATCATGCATGATAACACGAGGTCCCACAAAAAAGTGCACAGGTGAATTAAATAAAACTGGATAAAAATCGTGTTTTCATGATTTTAGCTAAAAAAATGTAATTATAAGTATTGAATACTTCTTTTTGAAACTTTATAGGGTTGTAAAAGCGTTGACCGTGCGTACATTTTTAAAATGAAGCGCTTCCGCGCTTCATACAAAATGTACTTCGGTCAACGCTTTTACCACCCAATAAATTTACAAAAAGAAGCATTCAATTCTTAAATATAAACTATACATAAAACATCTGGTTAACGATGGTGTTACATGGTTTTACAACAGAAACGATAACAATATTGTTGAATTTGAAGGCAAAACATTTATCAGAACAAAAATTACAGCCCTTCTTCCAATAAATTTTGATTTATAAAGAATTTATGATCTGGATATTTGAGAAGATATAAATGGAACTATCTTTAAATAAAGATTTGGTTTTGTGTGGTATTCTAACGAAAACCTATAAAAATGACATAACTTATAAATTCTGTTGACAAAATTCTATATTTATAGAGGCAAATTATCATTGGAACAAACCAATATGATAGCACTGAAAATAAGAACTAAGTTTATAGATTTGTTTGTTTTTGTTCGAATAACAGACTCAGTAGAGCAGAGAACTGCTGGAACGCCTTGACTCCTTTATTGTCATAAAAACTAAGATAAACATCAGACACCATGTGTTATAGAAATTAAAAATTGTATGTCCGAGCAGCCTTTGTCTTGCAATCATATTAACTAGAACACACCCGCGAAATCGCGGGCATTTAGAGCGTGATTGAAAGTATGTAAACTGTTGTAGGATGAATTTTTTGTAAAAGATTTTATGACTGAAGAATTTCGGGAAAGGTATCAAAAGCCATAGGTACTTGCTGACAGGACAATTTTTTTTAGCCCTCTCCTTTTTCTTTCCAAAGTCCGTTATTTTTGGTTTTCTGTTTTTTGTATTACTATAAACATATATATACTATAAATAAAGTTTATTTGCTATTTACTATCAATTCCAGGTTTACTATCCACGGCAGTCAATGATATATTATATAGAGACTCTATATGATATATAAACTTGGAATTAATCTCTATATAATACATCAGTGACCGCCGAGGATAGTAGAAGTCTTGTCTATGACTTAAAAGTCTGTCCGATGACGGAAACAATATCCGCACGCCTTTATTTTCGTTTTCCTCCCAAAATAACCCAAACTGAATAATCGTAAGCGAGGATGACAAATGCGACTATGCATGGTACTTATAGGACACAGAGGCATGATGATTAATTTATTGTGGAAGGAAGAGAAGCGACACACAAAATGAGGTCTTCTCGTTTAATAGTATAGATTCTGCAATGTATCAACTATTGTAGCTGTGTCTGTTTAATATGTTGTATATCTTCTGCCTATATATTATAGTATGCATAAAATGTATAAAACTTACTATTATGTGCAGGTGCAAATAAAATGGCATGGTATTGGTTGCAAAAATTCGATATTTTTTATTTAAATGCAATATTTTATATTTAATTGGTATATTTCTTCATTTAAATGCAATATTTTTTCATTTAAATGCAATATTTTTTCATTTAAATGGTATATTTTTTCAATTAGATGCAATTCTTTTTATTTAAATGGTATAATTTTTCATTTAAATGATATATTTTTTCATTTGAATGCAATATTTTTTATTCAAATGGTATAATTTTTCATTCAAATGGTATAATTTTTCATTCAAATGGTATAATTTTCATTCATATGCAATATTTTTTATTCAATTGGTATAAAAAATCATTTGTATGCAATATTTTTTATTACATTGGTATAATTGTTTTTTTTTTATTTATATGCAATAATTGCATTATGGGAAATTCTTTGACGTCTTAAGGTCAAATTTGCAACAACGTTTGTGATTGTTCGATAATTGTTTAGATTTCTCCCCTTTGTTTCTAACCATGGGTGACCAATAATTAAAAATACGCTTCAGAATATCGCCCCTCTAACTAAATCTGACGTTCGTGCGAGCCCTGCACTGGCTGTTTTTTTTTTAAATCTTGTGGTCCTAACTAGTATTTCTATTGCAAAATTTCGATGGTCACAACGTTCGGGCCACTTTTCAAAAACTTCTATTGTATATAGATATACATGCAAGTATACCTTTTTTTTTTAAAATAGATTAGACTTTAAATGGTTTTACACTAGTCATTTTTTGGGGCCCTTTATGGCTTTCTATTCGGTTTGAGCCAAGGCTCCGTGTTGAAGACCGTACTTTGACCTACAATGGTTTACATTTACAAATTTTGACTTGGATGAAGAGTTTTCTCACCGGCACTCATACCACATCTTCTTATATCTATATACAACGTAAACTAGACGTTTCTCAGACTGTTTTATTATTTTTTTAAATCCTTTGCCGTGTTTGAGAGCTCAATCTGGAAGAACAAGATTTACTTCAGTTCTAGTTGTTATTAGCTTTGAGCAAATTTCCACTAATTGCAAAATTTATACTCTTATGTCGGTGCTTTGTGTCTATTGTATTAAAATTAGTTTGTTTGTGTGTGTCTCGTTCCGATCTTTTGAGTTAATCTAATTGCAACTAATTGTACAAGTTGTTATTTTACTGTACTGTTATACCACTGTGCGGGATTAGGGGGAGGATTAAGGATCCCGCTAACATGTTTAACCCCGCCACATTCTGTATGTATGTGCTTGTCCCAAGTCAGGAGCCTGTAATTCAGTGGTTGCCGTTTGTTGCTTTGTTATACATATTTGTGTTCGTTCATTTTTTGTACATTAATTCGGCCATTAGTTTTCTCGATTGAATTGTTTTACATTTGTGATTTCGGGGCCTTTTATAGCCGACTATGCGATGTATGCTTAGCTTATTGTCGAAGGCCGTACGGTGACTTATAGCTGTTGATTTCTGTGTCATTAGGTCTCTTGTGGAGAGTTGTTTGCAATCATACCACATCTTCGTTTCTATATCAATCCTGCCATATTCTTTATTTACCTGTCCAAGGTCAAGAGCCGGTAGTTTAGTGGTTGTCGTTGGTTCATGTCTCGACTATATTTGATATTTTGTAAATTGTTTTGTTATGTATAATTAGGCTGTTAGTTTTTTTCGTTTGAATTGTTTACATTTTCATGTCGAGCCTTTTATAGACAACTTTACAGTATCAGGTTTTTGTCATTGTTGAAGGCCTTACGATTGTCTATAATTGCTTACATCCACTTCATATTTGAACTCCGGTGGATTATTTGCAATCACATTCCATCTCTTCGTTTTTATATTATATGCCCGACTTCTTAACTCGTGTTTTCATGAACAAGTATGAACTATTTGTCACTGGGTATTAAAATTAGCAACATACAACCAATCAATTTAAACTTGTGTTAAATAAGAGCCATTTTATATTTATTTATTTGTTCGGATGGGGGACAGAAGGATTTCATATATGAATATGGTTACCTGGTAAGAGCTGGAAAAATAGGCATGATTAGCGACAGATTGAAATGAATAATAATGCCCTCCCTTCCCTTACCCATCTTTCATTTATAAATTTAAACTGATCACCACGGAAAAGCCCAATAGTGTTGAAAGTAGCGTTAAAAACCCTTCCCTAGAATATCAAATAATTGTCCCTCAAGAGTTATTGTCCGTGTAGTTCTTATATTTATCCAGCTTATCGTCCTACTGTCATGCCATAAAAAGCATATAAAACAGTTCACATTCTAATATATCTGCATTTATAAATTTATTAATTTCATTTAGACTAAACGACGCAATGTTTGTTGGTGTCTTCCTCCTATTCCCACTTTTTAAAAATACTATTCCTTCTATTCCCACTTGCAAATAACAATAGATGTTTTGATAAATAATTTGTTTTTATAACAATCAGGGTTAATTAGAATTTCACCTAAGATTTACCTGTATTATTTTTAAAGCATAAAATGCATAGATATAATACACAATATGAAATAAAATACTATTTACAATATATAAAATTTCTACGTCTTTTTAAAATCAAATGACAGGTTTTGGCACACACACGTATCATATTTACATCTGAGAATAAAAACACTAACTTTTGATTATCATCTAAAGTATTAAAATTGTCATTAAAAGTTTCAGCAACATAATATAAATGGTTTCTAAAATCGTCATAAAGAGGACATCTTAATAAAACATGCGCTTCATCTTCAATAAAAACGTCACATATATGGCACACTCTATTTTCTAAAACAATATTTTCATATCTCCCTGTTTCAATTCTTAGGGGAGCAACACCACATCTAAATTTGGCGAAAGCACTTCTGTGATTGAAGGGTAAAGCTATTTTGCAGTATTCCTCCGGTTCAAAATTTTCCTTAAACAGTCTGTAGGTTCGTAGCTTATTGCCACCTCTGCCCGATATAGATTTATCAGAATGTAAAACAGCATGCCAATTATCGACATGTTTTTCGTGTAATTTTGACATAAATTTTTTTATAACATAGTTAGTGTCCATATTTTCGGGACACGATAAATTACTTAAATTTAGTTCACAGAAGTATTTCTTTACTAAAAAAATCCAGTTTTTAACACACTTATGCTTAATACTCATACAATCAGCCCACTTGTGAATTTTTGCATTTAACCGATTTGAGCTTATGTTATTTAATCTACACCACAAACGTATAATACTTTTCCACTGCTTATCAAAAATAGGTGTTATACCTAAGTCTCCAGTAATCTGCAGCATTTGGTGCATATTTTCCTACTCCGAGAAAAAATCTACAAGCCCTATTATGTATGGAGTTTATACAAGAATATGTTTTTACACCCCATATACCTGCTCCATATTCTATTATAAGACAAACCAAACTTTCATATAATTTTACAAATACATCGAAGCAAACACCACCTAAAAGTTTACACTTGGCTATTACCAACCCTAAAGCTCTATTTGCTGAAGATGCAACTGCTTTTGCAGTAACATTATAGTCTAAATGTTCGTTTAAAACGAGACCAAGATAAGTATAATTACTAGAAAACTTAATAGTATGGCCATTACAATTAAAAATTACATCAGATCTAGGTATAGATGGCGGTCTAAAATGTACAACAATTATCAGAGTTAGTGTTTTTATTCCAGTTATTTACATTCTAAAAACCTGCAGATAACTACCATCTACCTCTTCTCGACTGTTGATGCTGGTTTCTACTGCTGTGTTCGTTGTTCTGTTCCCGATAACTTGTTCTTGCGTTGTAGTTACTGTGTAAGTTGGAAGTGTTACTTCGTGTTGAATTGTTCGTTCCACGTCGTGACGTATTTTGTTGTGTATGAGAAGTCCCCCTACTCTCATGTTCACTGCGGTTATCGGAAGATCTTCTGCTATTAACATAACGACTGGCAATAACTTCCGCGCCCTTCATATTGATATGTGGATCAACAGACTTTAACACATCTACGATTGTCTGAAAATTTTTACGTTCAATACGTTGTTGAACAGTCTGATCTCTGTGTATGAAAACATCACTGTACTGACGACTAGATTTCAGTTTGTATTTAGCTGACATAACATCATTTACAACTGCTTTGGACTTGCACGAGACTATAACAACACCACTAGAATGCGTACTTCGGCTCTGTTTACGTTCACAGTTTATTGGGGTAATTTGCACTTTTAGCCCTTCTCTGAACAAGGCGGAAACTTTTGATTCGATATTTTCATTGGTACTCTCCGGAAGGTTCCTGATAACTAGATTACAATCAATATTGCTAGTAGATTGGTTGGTTATTTGTTTTGAAAAGTCCTCTAGTTTTTTCTCTACCACTTGCAAGTCTTCGTCAATATCTAGTCGCAAAGAATCTACAACGGCGTTGACCTCTGATCGGACTTTTTTAATTTCCGAACTGACACGCTTATCAATGATTTGATTAACCTTAACAGTTATTTTACGCTCTAGATTTTTTTCCAGGTCATTAATGCGTGTATTCATATCGCCAAACATATTGCGCATATCATGCGAGAGGGTACTGATCATTTGACTAAGAATGCGCAAATCAGGAGATATACTTGAGTCCAGATGTACTTCAGCTTCCGTAATTACATTACTAACGGATTTGGTTTTATTACCCTCAGCACTACCGCTTACTGTTGTCTGGAGGCTTTTAGTGCGTTTTTGTTGTTTTGTAGTTTTTAATGAATCTGACTCACTTTCATTGTCACTGACTGTTGAAAGTTTTCTTTTTAACTTATTTGATTTGGATTGCGTATTGTCGAACAGATGTCCGAACAAAGTTTCGTCATCATTGTAAATTACGTTATGGGCTTCTGTGATGGCACCAATTACACTCACCGAATCATCTAAGGTATTACCGTCAATGACATCATTGCTTTTACTTTTGTCCTGAGTAGATTTATTCCTGGTATTACCATTACCATTACCGTTATTCTTTTTACCCATTTCAGTGCAAAAGTTCAAAGTTAATAAATACCTTGTTTATTTGTAATATGTTTCTTTTTTCATCAAATAAATACTTAAAAATAGAGAAAAATTATGATAAATAGATTGGAGTTAGATTTATTTTTAAACTTTTGAATGTGTACTTCATATAAATAATATTATAACCAAGTATAATCTTATATATATATAAATCTTTATTCTCACAAACCAAATAACAGAAAGGTATAGAGATAATTTTACATATTTCAATACAATTACATAAATATATAATGTACGAAAGTTAAGTAGATAGAGGCATTCACAATTGTTCACCCAGAAAAGTTCAATTTGTTATTGATCTCCTTAATAAGTTTACAAAGTTCGTTCAGTTCTGTACATTTTGGGGAATTCATTAAGTCATAAAACTTCAATGTGTTTGTTCTATTTCTATTGTAAAATGCAATACATTGTTTTCTTCAATTATCGAAAGCTGAACAATTAAAAATGTAATGGTATTCATCACCAATGGCATCTGAATAACACAATACACATTTCTGTTTTCTCTTTCTATGTTTTGCCATCTTCCAGTTTCTATTGGAGATTTCATGTTCAAAGTTCCAAATTTAAGAAATAAGGATATCTGCCGGTCATCCAAAATAAATATTTCTCAAACTCCAAAGTAACTTTAAATTAACGATAATTTAATGCTTTTGGTGATTCCTGTTGGCTTAAGATGTGGAATAAAAGTATACTTTAAAATATAATTACTTGGACCAATAATCAAAGATATAAAATAATGGGTGAAAACTGTTATCTTTACTTCATTATTTATTTTGTTTAAAAAAAACAGAATTCATACAGATGCAAAAATAACTTATTACATGTTCTAATAAAAAAAACACTGGTCAATTAACAGTTGATTAAAAAATGTTTGTACAGTATAATCCTTTGTTTGCACAAGTTTTCCTTCTATTCCCACATGAAATTTTACCTTTTCTTACCAGATTTATAAAAAGTGGGAATAGAGGGAATGAACCTGTTTGTTATGTGCCTCTGCCGTCTTAAAAACCTACCAAAAAAAGAAGAGGTAAAAGAGAGCCAGAAGATCTTCTAAATGCAAAAAAAAAAAACAGAAATAGACTTCTTCTGGCTCACTTCCGAAGAACAAAAAAAAAAAAAAAAAAAAAAACGCGACCCATTAATATGTTTTTAAAAACGCCTTGCCCTAGGTACCTTTTTTTTCCAAAAAATGGCATTATCAAATATATTAACAATAAATAGATAAGGGGCGGGACCAAACCTTAAGATAACATAATAAAGAAATGATGAAATATACAGAAGAAGTTGATTGATTTTTGGTTGCCTTATGTCCAGTGGCAAATATGTCACGCATGTTTAGGACAAATATACTAGAGATCAAAGGATAAAGAATAGAGTGAAATGGTAAAAACTAAAATATATAGAATTATAGAAACTATCTTTGATCTGAAATCCTCCCCTCACACACACACCATAACCATTACTGTCAATACTCGCATATATACATCTCTATACAAATATCTAAATTTGAACCTCCCCCTCCACCCCTTAAGACACCGAGGTTTTTATCCGCCCCTGTTATATGTGTTTCGTTATATACATTTTGTACGGGTTTAGATAATAGCTAAACGTACAATCATATTATTTGTTGGATACCTAATTATATTATATACTGTATCACAAAATAAACTTGTATACCCCCCCCCCCTCCCCCATCCTTTCCCAATGCAGTATTGAAAAGTAAATCATTTAAAAGTCCTGAAGATAAAATATGTTTTGAGATATGCTCTGCATACTTTTTTAAGCAATGACATATAGTAATTATTGAACTACTGTGGGGCTTGAAAAAAGTCTATTTAAGGGATTCGGAGATGAGAACAGTAAAAAAAGCTCAGCAACGAATCCTAAATGTAAAGTGATTTGCGGCATAATACATGAGAGCACATATTATAGATAGTAATAAATATGAATTTCACGCCTCATACAGTGAAGTCCTATGTCATAGGACTATTGTTGTAACATAGGTTAGTAACTGGTTTCAATTTATCCTGAATTGTCTTTATTAAAGAACTAGTTCCGGAGTATAACAGCTTATGTCTCTCCTTGTCACGGGGTCTCTGGTTCTGCTGTTGCAAATAGGTGATTTTTTTTTCTTCATGTAGCAAAAAAGAGGTGGCTTAGTTCAAATAATTATAACGTCCTGGAAGGCTTTTTCTTTTCTTTTCATGTTTGTCCTCCTGCAACGTCTCTGAGGATCAATGAAAGTAAAAAATAATATACATGTGGCACAAAAGAACGTCATGATAACATGTATCTTGACTTAGAGGGGGAGGGGGTGTGCTAGCTGTGTATATATATTTTTTTATTTCAATGTGTAGATTGTAGGGGGGTTTCTTCAGAAAGGGTTTTTATTGGAGATGTGTTTGCAATGCACGCAGGCATCTGTTTCTATCCATGAACAAGTTGTGTGTCAAATTAATTATTTTTTTACTTTACCTAGTCATTATTGGCATTAATTGCCAGTGCAAGAACTCGCACGAACGCCAAATTTAGTTAGAGGGGCGATATTCTGACGCGTTTTTTAATTCTTGGTCGCTAAAGTTTAGAAAGAAAGGGGAGAAAATCCAAATAAATACCGACCAATCACAAACGTTGTTGCAAATTTGAGCTTAAGGCGTCAAAGAATTTCCCATGATGCAATTATTGTATATAAATAAAAAAAACTATTATACCAATTGAATAAAAAATATTGCATTCAAATGACATTTTATACCAATTGAATAAAAATATTGCATTTAAATGAAAATTATACCATTTGAATGAAAAATTATACCATTTGAATGAAAAATTATACAATTTGAATGAAAAATTATACCAGTTGAATAAAAAACATTGCATTTAAATGAAAAAATATACCATTTAAATGAAAAAATATACCATTTAAATGAAAAAAATATACCATTTAAATGCAAAATTATACCATTTAAATAAAAATTATTGAATCTAAATGAAAAAATATACCATTCAAATGAAAAAATATTGCATTTAAATGAAGAAATATACCAATTAAATATAAAATATTGCATTTGAATGAAAAATATCGAATTTTTGCAACCAATACCATGCCATGAAATAGAAAGAAACTCATTATATAAAAAAAGAATTTATCTATTTAGACCCTTTTTTTAAGTTTACCAGCTTCCCAAACTTTTTCTTGGACATACCATGTATTTTATCCGAACAAACCTAATGACTTTTTTCCCCATTCTAATGTATTCTAGAACACACCACACGAAGGCTTTGCTAGGAACAAGTGTCGCCCTCACTGAAATCCGTACCAGGTTGATTTTGTTCTACCATTTCTTTTAAAATGATAATACGTATTATGTTGGTTTCTTTTATCCAAAGATTATGTCCCAAAGACTTTTGTGTAGTGTTTTGCGGATTGTAACTTTTTTGTTGTTTTTACTTTTTATACCTGTTTTTATTCACAGTCGTGGTGTTTGCCGCCTGTTTATAGTCGTGGTGTTGCCTGTTTTTCTTTTTATTGTCGTGGTGTTGCCTGTTTTTTCTTTTTATTGTCGTGGTGTTGCCTGTTTTTTCTTTTTATTGTCGTGGTGATGCCTGTTTTTTTCTTCTTTTTATAGTCATGGTGTTGCCTGTTTTTTTTTCTTCTTTTTATAGTCGTGGTGTTGCTTGTTTTTTTTCTTTTTATTGTCGTGGTGTTGCCTGTTTTTTTCTTCTTTTTATAGACGTGGTGTTGCCTGTTTTTTTTTTTTTTAATAGTCGTGGTGTTGCCTTTTTTTTTTTATTGTCGTGGTGTTGCCTGTTTTTTCTTCTTTTTATAGACGTGGGGTTGCCTGTTTTTTTTTTATAGTCGTGGTGTTGCCTGTTTTTTTTTTTATAGTCGCGGTGTTGCCTGTTTTTTTTTATAGTCGTGGTGTTGCCTGTTTTTTTTTTTCTTTTTATAACCGTGTTGTTGCCTGTTTTTTTCTTTTTATAGTTGTCTGTTTTTCCTGTTATAGCCGTTGTTTTGCCTGTTTTTCTTTAAAATATGATATATTTCCCCCTCCCTTTTGATATCGCTCCCTTCTTCATTATAATATATATTTTAATGTCCATTGTACACAATTTCTTTTTTACCAGTTGCTACACAGTGTTGATAAAACAAATCTATAATGATGAAAATGGTGTGTTTTTTCATTTTCTTGTTTTAAACTAGTTAGCTAGTTGTCTCTTTAAAACAGTCCCGTTTCCATTTTCTATTCTATTATTGGCGCAATAATTTTGTATAGCTTTAAAACACCTTTCTGCATCTATACGATGGAAGAATATCAATTCCAACATGATAATCGAGTAAATTATATTTATTTCCGGATAATCTCTCTAAATTGAAAATGCGCTTTTCTAAAAATGTTACAATTAAAATCATTCGTATAATATATCATTTTGCATCTGAGAATCACAGAATTCAATTTTTTAATTCTTTTTTGTGTGTATAGAAACACCGTGTGACAATAATCAGTGTATAAAAGGTGCCGTATGTATCAACTCTGTGAAAGACTATAGCTGTCGCTGCCAAACTGGATACCAGGGAAAATACTGCCAACGTAAGTTTTTAATCAACTTAAAAGCTACTGGCTCAGGAAAAAGGACTGAGACGGGTTTAAACGTGTTCGTGAGCGCTTATATCTCCAATGAACATAGGACGGCGGTGTTAGAACATATCCTAAGAAAAAAATGAATAAATCAGTCGGAAAGGACTACAAACATGCACATTAACAAATAGGATGATTTCGCAAGAGAGTAGTAAATTGTAATCTGCGGTAGACCGACGTGAAAGGACAAAACTTAAAAATTCCTTTTACGTTCGTGTCAACTATTTTTGCATATATGGTCTAACTAGTCCAAATAATTATGCCGTCTAGAAAGGTTATTTTTGATTTTGCTGTTACGCCTTCCTACGAAGGCGTCCAAAAAAAAAAAAAAGCCGTACTAAAACGGCATAATTATTTGGACTATGGTCTAACAAGCTTCTTAAATAGAGGCGGAAGATACCGAAGGGATAGATTAAAATTTATAAGTTAAAAACGAGCTGATAATGACATAAAAAAGACAAACTTTTAAAAGACAAACATTAGTCTACAAAACACAACATAGAAAACTAACGACCCCACCAAAAACCGGGGTTGATTTCGGGTGCTCCGGAAGGGCAAGTCGATTCTTACATCTTAGTGAAAAGCATTATAATAAAATATATTGTTACATGAATACATAAAAAGCACAACTAACACTGAATTATACAAACACAAACAAGTTAATGCTATTATAAGTTAAAATCTGAAGATAAAATGATGAAGATGGTGGATACAATTTAAGAGTATTCCGTTAATGTCCCTATGTAAACAAGAAGATGTGGTATGATTACCAAAGAGACAACTTTTCACAAGAGACCAAATGACACAGAAACTAACAAATATAGGTCACCGTGCGGCCTTCAACAATGAGCAAAGCGCATACTGCATAGTCATCCATAAAAGGCCCCGAAATGACAAATGTAAAACATTTCAAACGAGATAACTAACGGCCTAATTTATGTACAAAATATTGAACGAAAAACAAATATGTAACACAGCAACAAACGACAACCACTGAATTACAGGCTCCTGACTTGGGACAGGCACATACTATGCATATATCTGCCTGTTTATTGTGATATATGGAATCAACTATTGCAGGTGTTTCAGAGAAAATAAGATTACTTAAAAATGCATTCTGTTTAACGGAAATAGCAGATTTAAACATTGAACTGATGATGGCAGCTATGTTTTCTTCTTCTTCATTTTAGTAACGCCATGTTCATCTGGTCCATGTCAGAATGATGGAACATGTACTTTCTCTGGACGAAATTATACTTGTACGTGTAAACCTGGATATTACGGAAACAATTGCGAGTGTAAGTTCAATTTTGATTGAAGAAGTAACTTGCTACTAACGACAAAACCATTATATAATATTTCAATAGTCAAATCAAATATAATAGGTATTACAACATCAAAAGACTACTATTACAACGTCCTCATGTAACCAAATGCAGAAAAAAAAAGAAAGAAAGAAAGAAAAAACGTACCATTATTTTGTTTTTTAACGATTTTATGAAAAAAACTTTATACCCTTTTTTATTAAAAAGGAACAAAAACATTATATAATATGTCAATAGTCAAATCAAATATAGGTATTTTATAAACAACACCAAAATACTACTATTGCAACGTCCTCATGTTACCGATTGAAGAAGAAAAGGAAATAGAAGAAAAAAAAAGAAAGAAAGAAAGAAAAAACGTTTCATTATTTCGTTTTTTAACGATTTTATGCAAAACAATTATACTCTTTTCTATTAAAGGGGTGGCGTACCATTCCAATACCGTACCAAACAATACCCAACCCTACCCTACATACCCTCCCCTAACCTACGCCCAACCCTAAACAATCATATCATACAATACCATACAAAGCCATACAATACCACATACTTTTAGCGGTTAAAACTTAAAAACGATCAAAAGACCAACGACTGTTACAGTCTCAAAAAACACAACATAGAAAAGTAAAGACTGATCAAAACGAACCCAGCAAAACCGGGAGTGATCTGCGGTGCTCCCAAAGGGTAAGAAAATCACCGGTAAGGAAATCCACATCTCAGTGACACGCATTATAATAATAATAATTATCTCATATACATGACGGTTTTAAATAGCATAATCAAAACTAACTTAAACAAACGTATTACTGCTTTACAATGAAAGAACCTTCAGATATAGGATAAAGATGGTTGATACATATTTATTTGCGAGTATACTCCGTTAATGTCCAAATGCATAGATTTGCTTCTTCAATGTCCATAATGGAATCAACTGTTGCCGGTTTCAAAGAGAATTAGATAACTTAATAGTGCACTCTGTTTTACGGAAAAAAGCAATTTTATACATTGAATTGATGATAACAGACATATTTACTTTTTTTTTAGTTACCCCATGTTCAGTGGGTCCATGTCAGAATGGAGGAACATGTAGTATCTCTGGGGCAACTTATTCTTGTACATGTTCACTTGGATATTACGGAAGGAATTGCGAGTGTAAGTTTAATTTTAATTTAAAAATCAACTTGCTTCTAACGACGAAACCGTTATGAAATAAGTTAATAGTTAAATCAAATAATATATATTTTACAACATTAAAAGACTATTATTACAACATCTACAGGTTACCCACCTGAATATGAAGAGAAAACGAAGAAAAAGAAAAAAATCTGTGGTCCCAATATTTTTTATTTTTTCATTTTATGGCCAAAATTATAAAATTTTTCTATGTTAGGAGATGGGGATGCGTACGATTTGAATCGATTTGATTTTTGGTGTTTTAACGCCGCTTTTAAGCACCGCTTTTGGGTTATTTCGTGGCGGCCAGTTTTTTTTGGTGGAGGAAGCCGGACTCCTGGAGAAAACCACCGACCTTCGATAGGAAAACTGACAATCCTAGTCAATTAAGATTGGAGTCGAGTGCACCGAACAAGCGGGGTTCGAACTCACAACATCAGTGTTGACTGGCTAGTGATTACGGTAGTAACTACTTGGACCGCTCGGCCACCAATGCCCCAGGGATGCGTACGATACCTGTACAATACCATGCCATACTTATTTGGTAAAGACTTCTTATAAGTTAAAAAATGAAACAAACAAAATTCGAAACACATCTCGTTATGCTTTGTTTTCAACAAAATTGACATGATATTTAATAATAATTTTTTTTTTTATTTGAAAAATACACCCATTTGGGTCAAGCAAACACAAATACAACATTTAATACAGACAGTGAAGAATTACAAATATAAACATAAAAAACATAGTTATAAATGGTAATTAATGTAACCTTTGATGGACATGGACCTCATTTTCGCAATTCTAAAGATTGCTTTATAAAGTCACCAATTTCTGTCAAAAGCTCAGATTTAGGATTTAAAAGTTTAATAATAAACTATGTTAATTAAATTCGCAAAAAACAGGTAAACTAATACTTTTAGTTGAAGATTCAAATTTAAGATTGTTTTGTTAGAATCATAACAGAAAGGAATAGGTCCGGTAAGGACCGATTTTGGCCTCAGATTTCATGTTCATCTGACGAAAGATTTTGATCACTTTTTAAACACTTAAGTGTCTATTTTATTTCAATCAATTAGTTTATGTAAAAGATTTCAACTGATTTAGTCATAAAAAACGCACGGATTCAAGCTGAAATATGAAAAATCTACCAAATATGCCGAAAAATGTCATTTTTCAGGTGGTTTTTGTCAAAAATGAAAGTGGCCGCATCCGTGTTCATCCTCAACCTTTATATATGTTATGTATTATCATAACATACAACTTACATTTCAATATTAAAGATTAACACGAATGCGGCCACTTTCGTTTTACACGAAAACCGTCTAAAATTTAACTAAAATGCTAGAATTGTGAAGATTTCAGTAATTTAGCATGACTTAATGGTGCTAGTACCCGATATATGTGCATTGTATTGTCAAAATCAACCCAAATTTATGTAGCAGAAGCATTCTACTGTCCAATGAATAACTAAAAGTTTACATTTTAAAAATTTTGTAAAACTGCTATATTTTTGGGCCAAAAAGGGGTCTTACTGGACCTACTCCTTTAACATGTTTAACGGGAAAATGTGCATTTAAATGAAATTCATTGTCAAAATTGTGTTAAAACATTCGTGTTTTTGCTTGGATTTAAATGGAAATCGTCATGTTACTAGACCCTGGTGTCAAACTTAAGAGAAACAAGAATGTGTCCAATGTACACGGATGTTCAATGGACCATAAAAATGGGGTAAAAGCTGTAATTTGGCATTCAAATTAGAAAGATCATATCATAGGGAACATGTGTACTAAGTTTCAAGTTGATTGGACTTCAACTTCATCAAAACTACCTCGACCAAAAACTTTAACCTGAAAACTTTAACCTGAAGCGGGACAGACGGACGGACGAACGGACGGACGAACGAACGAACGAACGCACAGACCAGAAAACATAATGCCCATAAATGGGGCATAAAAAAAGTTTCCAAATTAACATGAACAGCTTTGTTTGCATGAAAATTACGAGTAGTTTGTTTGTTATGCTTCTTACAAACATATAATAGCTGAGATCTTTGCTTTGGTTTTGAAGTTTGTTTTTTATTTAATATTTCATTGTCATTTGAAGAATTTTGTAATACCTGAAAGAGAACGGAAAAGATAAGCGAAAGATACCAGAGGGACATTCAAACTCATAAGTCGAAAATAAACTGATAACGCCGTGGCTAAAAAAGAAACCTTATCGCTGTTGTTTTTCCAATCCGGATAAGGTATGAAATAACACAGATTTCAATACGTCACAGCTATTTAGGCCCTGTTTAAATAATGTATGGGCATAACACTTTTCCAAGAGACCTTTTTAAACCATCGTAAACATTTCAAAATAAATATTGTAATGACTTTAACTTGTGTCTCAAAAAATTATATTATCCTAAATAACTACATTATTTTTTATTGTGACATTTTTTTCTTCACAAAATAGTATATAATACAACTTTGTAATTGTTTGGCTTTATAAATATTTTGTTATGAGCGTCACTGATGAGTCTTATGTAGACGAAACGCGCGTGTGGCGTACTAAATTATAATCCTGGTACCTTTGATAATTATAACACCCGACCCTTTGGGTCTATAAGTCACTTTAAACATTAATGTCAATGGTACGACGAACAAAATAAATCAACTTTATCGATAATTTTCAAATAAAAAGCTTTTTCTTTTACTGAAAGCTTGCAATAATATAATCTATCAAAATTTTTAAATGTATTTTTTATGCCCCACCTAGGGGCATTATGTTTTTCGGTCTGTGCGTTCGTTCGTTCGTCCGTCCCTCTCTCCCGCTTCAGGTTAAAGTTTTTGGTCAAGGTTGGTTAAAGTTTTTGGTCAAGGTAGTTTTTGATGAAGTTGAAGTCCAATCAACTTGAAACTTAGTACAAATATAGATATAGGAAGATGTGATATGAGTGCCAAAGAGACAACTCTCCATCCAAGTCACAATTAATACAAGTAAACCATTATTAGTCAAGGTACGGTCTTCAACACGGATCCTTGGCTCACACCGAACAGCAAGCTATTAAGGGCCCCAAAAAAATTACTAGTGTAAAACCATTCAAACGGGAAAACCAAAAAACGACAACTACTGAACATCATTTTCCTGACTTAGGACAGGTGCAAACAATTTGAGCGGGTTTAAACGTTTTAATGGTACGAAACCTTTACCCTAATCTGAAACAATAATGTAACATTACAACATAGAAAGACACACTATAAGATATCAATTGGAATGGCCTAACTCAATCAAAAGACGTAGCAATACAAATGAACATACACTGAACGAATAAATTTGATCTATGATACAATGTAAATACAAAGTTGATAAAAATAAGGGATGAATAATTAAAGTTAAAGTATTATACCGCTGTGAAATGCTAAATACTTTCAGAAAAAAACATCAACTTTGAAGAAAAAAATTACGCCATTTGCAATATCAAAATTATACACAATACAAGTGAATGAAAATAAATTTTGTTGTTAAGTATACTTCTTCTTCTGTCTGTATAACTTTCCGTTTAGGAACACCAAGAAATTTCTTGTATATCAATAAAACTTTTCTAAAACTTGGTACATGTGGGGTGAATATCAACAATAAAACTATAAAATTGGTGCTCAATAAAACTTTGTGTTCTTCATGTACAGGTGCCGGAAGTGTGATGTATATACAGTATAAAAGGAGAAAGGAAATAATTTTGATGTTCATAGTACGAAGAAGTGAAAATTTATAGTAATTCCAAACACTTATCATTTTGGGCGAGTCCAGAAGCTCGATGTCTGGGGGGCATCATGAAACCAAAATTGGTTATTTATTTAGAGATGTATATATGCGAGTGTTTGTGGTAATGGTTGTGGTGTGTGTGTTGAAGGGGAGGGGGGGGGGGTTTCATCGTTTCCATATTTCTATATCTTTTTTTTTCATTACCGTTTCACTCTATTCTTTATTATTTGATCTTAATTATTTTGTCTTAAACATGCATGAAATACTTGCCACTGGACATTAAGCAATCAAGAATCAATCAATCTTTTCTTTATATTTCATCATCTCTTTAGTCTGTTGTCAATAGTTGTTGGTCCCGCTCCTAATCTTACTTTTTTTACCATTATTCTCCCATCTGTATTAATCCCATTCTTATCTTCATAAATGGTGACCATTCATAGTCTCATACATGGTAATTGAAACAAGAAAAATATTCATACATAAATTCACAGTTTGCTTTTACTAATAGATAAATGTAATGTATTAGTTTCATATTATGTTATAAAGTAGGTCTTATAAGAATACAATAGCATTTTATTGATCATAATAAATATATTAGATAATGCATATTCATTTTTTGTGGAAAAAAGGGGGGCAAATTGTTGGTTTCCTTTCAAAATAAGAGAAAAAGAAATACGACATTCAGTTAATAAAATCTTGTATGATATTGAAAAAAAAATGTCGTTGAAGAAAATCACATAAAAGACAGTTTCTAGAAAAAAAAAATACGTTCACAAGAAATGGAAAAGTGAGTATTTTGTTATGAAGACATATCCCCCCATATAATGATACCAACAGTCTTGACATTAAACATCTATTTGAACCTATTTTTTTAAAAACAGATTTTAGTTGGTAATTACTTTCCTGGTCAAAAGCTTTAACCTCAGGTTAACAGTGTTAATGTAGATTACCTTAGCCGTATTTGGCACAACTTTTTGGAATGTTGGGTCCTCAATGCTCTTCAACTTTGTATTTATTTGGCTTTTTAACTATTTTGATCTGAGTGTCACTGATGAGTCTTATGTAGACGAAACGCGCGTCTGGCGTATAAAATTATAATCCTGGTACTTTTGATAACTATTTACACCATTGTGTCGATGCCACTGCTGGTGGACGTTTCGTCCCCGAGGGTATCACCAACCCAGTAGTCAGCACTTCGGTGTTGACATGAATATCAATTATATGGTCATTTTTATAAATTTTCTGTTTACAAAACTTTGAATTTTTCGAAAAACTAAGGATTTTCTTACCCCAGGAGTAGATTACCTTAGCCGTATTTGGCACAACTTTTTGGAATGTTGGGTCCTCAATGCTCTTCAACTTTGTATTTATTTGGCTTTTTAACTATTTTGATCTGAGCGTCACTGATGAGTCTTATGTAGACGAAACGCGCGTCTGGCGTATAAAATTATAATCCTGGAACTTTTGATAACTATTAATGAATTTTAATTTGTAATTAGAAATTAAAAACAAATAAAAATATTCGTACTATTCTAATCATCATGTACATGTAGTTTACATAAAAGACTAATTAAAGGTTTTGCAAAGAGACATTACACACAGGTGTCAATATTTACACACCAATCGATAAGTTGTCATAAATCACACATGTTGAAGATGGGGTTAATTAACAGCCGATTTAAGAAGTCAAACCAAGCTGTGATTAATTTCCGCTCTATATAACATGGATAAGAAGATTCAGTAGCAATAAATTTATGTTGGAAAAGTTTTTGGTGACCTGGACTGGTGGCACGTGCCCCTGTGCCCCCGGTAAATCCGCCACTGAATTCAAAGCTGATATATAGAACAGATATAAGTTAACATTAAATAACAAAAAACTATTACAAATAGTATATACAGGTCAAATTAACAAGAAAGTACGATTTGAGAGTACTCGTAGTTACTGACAGCTAGTTAAAAGCCAAATCAATTAATGATAAAAAAAAATCATGCATCAGAGACTAAAATCAACTAAACATGTTCCCTATGATATGATCTTTCTAATTTCAATGCCAAATTAGAGTTTTGACCAAAATTTCACCGTCCACTGAACATAGAAAATGATAGTGCGAGTGGGGCATCCGTGTACCATGGACACATTCCTGTTTTTCGTAAATTTCCAAACCTCAGCTTATTACTGCAAAAACATCAGTAATGAGCTGAGGTTTGGGAAAATGACACTTGTTTTGCGACACTTGGCACAAAAAGGAAGTTGTCCAAGTAACTTTTTTTCATGTTGGACTAAATTGCGATTATGTGTATTGCTATTGTAATTTCAATGTGAGGCATTCCAAATTGTTTTGATCTATTTAAAAAAATGATTTTAATTTCTAGATGATTTTATTTCTTTTGTTGACTTCTGTTTCAGCGAATGCATGTTTACCGAGCCCCTGTCTCAATGGTGGTACGTGTACTCCGACTGGCGGATCGAATTACGAATGTTTATGTCCTTTCGGATGGTATGGGTCAACTTGTAACAGTGAGTAAATTTTACGAAGATGCAAATGACATCTTTCGATGTAAAAAGAATAGCTTTAATTGAATCTGGATTGATTTCAGATAATGGACAATTTTGACAATACAAATATGTACAGTATACAAGCTTCAGCACTCTGAGTTTTTTCTTCTGGTTGAGGACCAGTTACAATCACCTTGCATTTCAAGCAATAACAAACGCGTTGTGTATATCATCCTTAAAATACTTTTATTTTATTTTTAAAATCTAGATTTTGTTTGATCTAATCAAAAATCGGAAATCCTGTTTTTTTGTTTGTAATTCATATATAATCCTGCTGGCCACGTTATTACCGGTGACCTTAACATTGTTAATAACACTTCTCTACGAAATGTGTTATCGAAAGGTACGGAATAGCGTGAGCCTAAATCCATCAATTGGAAATACAACTTTAAAATTTTGATTGACTCAGTCGAGGATTATGCCAGGCAATGGGCTAAACGTGAAAAGGAATACGTAGAACTCTATCCGAATGGATTAAGGCAATGAGGTCGTTAATACAAATCAGAATCAAGAAACTAAATGGGTCCATCAATGCCCATGCTACGTCAATCTTTAAAGACCCAAAATGTTGCTAAACACTTATCCGACCTCCATGATAAATATGTTGTTGTCCCCGCAGACAAAGCCCCAAATAACATCGTTTTTGTCTGTAAAAGTCACTACATTAATTGCTTGATAAACGAATTAGGTATAGACAATTCACTTGGAAACTCAACATATACCCTCACGACACTTACCAAAGAGGAAATCCTGGATAATCATAGGTCTGTTCTTTGTTCCTTTGGTATTTCAACCAAAGATGAAGAACTGGATCTTCCATCACTGTATTGGATACCTAAACTACATAAGTGTCCTTACAAACAACGATATATTGCTGGGTCTTCCAAGTGCTCCACGAAACCACTTTCTAAATTATTAACATCTATTTTATCAGCAATTAAAGACGGGCTTCAAAGTTATTGTGAAACTGCCTATTCTAGAGGTGGCGTGAATCAGATGTGGATACTTAAAAATTCCAAAGATCTTTTAGAGTACATACAATCTAACTCTCTTTCATCTTGTAACAGTATTAAAACATTTGACTTTTCTACTCTTTACACAAGTATTCCACATTCCAAACTAAAAGACAAATTGAAAGAGTTAGTATTACTTTGCTTCATAAAAAAGAATGGCCAACGTAGATACAAGTATCTTGTCTTAGGGAGGGATAAATCATACTTTGTAAAGAATCACTCTGATTCAAACAAAAAATTCTCTGAAACAGATATTATCAAGATGCTTGATTTCTTGATTGACAACATATTTGTAACGTTCGGAGGACGTGTTTTTCAACAGACTGTCGGCATCCCAATGGGAACAAACTGTGCCCCTCTACTTGCCGACTTGTTTCTTTATTATTATGAGGCTGACTTCATGCAGGAACTTCTTAGGAAGAAAGATAAGAAGTTAGCAATATCCTTTAACTCTACTTTCCGCTATATAGATGACGTTCTTTCACTAAACAATTCAAAATTTGGTGACTATGTGGAACGCATCTATCCCATCGAATTGGAGATAAAGGATACTACAGATACAGTTAAGTCGGTTTCGTATCTTGACTTACATCTAGAAATTGACAATGAGGGTCGGTTGAAAACAAAACTTTATGACAAAAGAGATGATTTAAGCTTTCCAATTGTGAACTTTCCATTTCTAAGTATCAACATTCCAGCAGCACCTGCATACGGGGTATATATCTCCCAATTGATACGATATTCCCGTGCTTGCATTTCCTATCATAATTTTCTTGATAGAGGGTTACTGCTCACAAGGAAGCTATTAAACCAAGAGTTCCAAATGGTGAAGTTGAAATCATCCCTTCGTAAATTTTACGGACGCCATCACGAGTTGGTTGACCGTTATGGAATAACCGTTTCACAAATGATATCGGATATGTTCCTTACGTCGTAACTACAACCCCCTTCCATTTCATGAATGTGACCTACCGAATTAAACTATTTACCGGATTTGTAAACACATAAGCAACACGACGGGTGCCACATGTGGAGCAGGATCTGCTTATCCTTCCGGAGCACCTGAGATCACCCCTAGTTTTTGGTGGGGTTCGTGTTGTTTATTCTTTAGTTTTATATGTTGTGTCATGTGTACTATTGTTTTTCTGTTTGTCTTTTTCATTTTTAGCCATGGCGTTGTCAGTTTGTTTTAGATTTCTGAGTTTGACTGTCCCTTTGGTATCTTTCGTCCCTCTTTTATTACCACTGGGTTGATGTCTCTGCTGGTGGATATTTTGTCCCCGAGGACATCATCCGCCCAGTAGCAAAACTACAATTGCATGAACTTACGAAGATGAAACAGGAAACTGGCTCAGACGTCGCCCAGTATAAAAAGGTCCGAAACAGAAGTCACCATGGACACGGTGTCGTCTGATATGGCAGGTGTCCCCTCATCACCAGACATAACAAATATCTCAAACACGACTCATTCAGATCATCGTCCTAGTGACAATAGCAATATTACACATATACAGCCATGTTCAGTTCTCCTTAAAGACATTTTGGTTTTGATGACACAGTACAACACTGTCGCATTTCAAAATGTGAGACCAAAGGCTGCAAAACATGTGCTATTTTAATTACAGATGCTGAATTCACTAGCAATTTGACCAAGAAGTCATATTTTACCAGAAGTTACGATGATCTGAATTGTAAATCGATAAATGTCGTCTACGGATTAGAGTGCAACCTTTGCGGATTGGTATACGTCGGTGAAACGAAGAAAGGCTAAACAAACGTATGTGCGGTCATAGATCAGACATTAACCTCAATGCTAACGACATTCTATACCAGCATTTCGATCAGCCCGATCATTCCATCGTTTCTATTACAGTTCGCATTATCGAAAAGATATACCATAGCTCTAACAATCCTAATCTTTCAACTACTCTCCGTAGACAAAAAGAAGACTACTGGATTAGACAATTGGGAACTGCAACACCGTATGCATGGTTGCAATGACAAAATTGATGGTATAGGTATTCTATCTAGTCCTTCGTGTAACTCGGTGAATGTGATGAATATTTTCAACTCGACTCCTCGACGTAGACGCAGTCATGGTCATCGTCATTAAACATCACCTTCTCTGCATGATGTCTCTATTAATGACTTGCTGTCATTCATACAAAAGCCGTTAGGTATTCATCACATTCGCACGAAACTTTATTCATTACCCCTTTCAAAACTTCATTCTCTGTTCAATTTATGTTTGGAATCCACTGTTACAAACCCTCATTCAAACCAATACAAACTTCAAGCTATAATTTCGGATATTGCAAGTCACAGACTTTTCAAGCCAGTTCGCATTGGAAAAGATGAAAAAGAGAAAAGATCTTTTCTAAATCTTTCCTTTGCCAACAAAGGTCTCGATGGCGTCAACCTAGGCAATATCCAACATCATAAATTAGTTCAATCGAAAATATCTCCTTATTTCAAAGACCAGTCTGTACCAATAATTTCTTATACCTATACCAAACCTATTGCAACTAAAATTTTCAATTACAAACGCGTTTTGCAGAATCTAGATATTGACGACTTCAAGTCTAAACCTCCTGATTGCACTTGTGCTAGTTCCCAATTCATATATAATCCTGCTGGCCACGTTATTACCGGTGACCTTAACATTGTTAATAACACTTCTCTACGAAATGTGTTATCGAAAGGTACGGAATAGCGTGAGCCTAAATCCATCAATTGGAAATACAACTTTAAAATTTTGATGGACTCAGTCGAGGATTATGCCAGGCAATGGGCTAAACGTGAAAAGGAAGACGTAGACACTCTATCCGAATGGATTAAGGCAGTGAGGTCGTTAATACAAATCAGAATCAAGAAACTGAATGGGTCCATCAATGCCCATGCTACGTCAATCTTTAAAGACCCAAAATGTTGCCAAACACTTATCCGACCTCAATGATAAATATGTTGTTGTCCCCGCAGACAAAGCCCCAAATAACATCGTTTTTGTCTGTAAAAGTCACTACATTAATTGCTTGATAAACGAATTAGGTATAGACAATTCACTTGGAAACTCAACATATACCCTCACGACACTTACCAAAGAGGAAATCCTGGATAATCATAGGTCTGTTCTTTGTTCCTTTGGTTTTTCAACCAAAGATGAAGAACTGGATCTTCCATCACTGTATTGGATACCTAAACTACATAAGTGTCCTTACAAACAACGGTATATTGCTGGGTCTTCCAAGTGCTCCACGAAACCTCTTTCTAAATTATTAACATCTATTTTATCAGCAATCAAAGACGGGTTTCAAAGTTATTGTGAAACTGCCTATTCTAGAGGTGGCGTGAATCAGATGTGGATACTTAAAAATTCCAAAGATCTTTTAGAGTACATACAATCTAACTCTCTTTCATCTTGTAACAGTATTAAAACATTTGACTCTTCTACTCTTTACACAAGTATTCCACATTCCAAACTAAAAGACAAATTGAAAGAGTTGGTATTACTTTGCTTCATAAAAAAGAATGGCCAACGTAGATACAAGTATCTTGTCTTAGGGAGGGATAAATCATACTTTGTAAAGAATCACTCTGATTCAAACAAAAAATTCTCTGAAACAGATATTATCAAGATGCTTGATTTCTTGATTGACAACATATTTGTAACGTTCGGAGGACGTGTTTTTCAACAGACTGTCGGCATCTCAAATGGGAACAAACTGTGCCCCTCTACTTGCCGACTTGTTTCTTTATTATTATGAGGCTGACTTCATGCAGGAACTATTCAGGAAGAAAGATAAGAAGTTAGCAATATCCTTTAACTCTACTTTCCGCTATATAGATGACGTTCTTTCACTAAACAATTCAAAATTTGGTGACTATGTGGAACGCATCTATCCCATCGAATTGGAGATAAAGGATACTACAGATACAGTTAAGCTGGCTTCATATCTTGACTTACATCTAGAAATTGACAATGAGGGTCGGTTGAAAACAAAACTTTACGACAAAAGAGATGATTTCAGCTTTCCAATTGTGAACTTTCCATTTCTAAGTAGCAACATTCCAGCAGCACCTGCATACGGGGTATATATCTCCCAATTGATACGATATTCCCGTGCTTGCATTTCCTATCATGATTTTCTTGATAGAGGGTTACTGCTCAAAAGGAAGCTATAAAAACAAGAGTTCAAAATGGTGAAGTTGAAATCATCCCTTCGTAAATTTTACGGACGCCATCACGAGTTGGTTGACCGTTATGGAATAACCGTTTCACAAATGATATCGGATATGTTCCTTACGTCGTAACTACAATCCCCTTCCCTTTCATGAATGTGACCTACCGAATTAGACTATTTACCGGATTTGTAATCACATAAGCAATACGACGGGTGCTACATGTGGAGCAGGATCTGCTTACCCTTCCGGAGCACCTGAGATCACCCCCAGTTTTTGGTGGGGTTCGTGCTGTTTATTCTTTAGTTTTCTATGTTGTGTCATGTGTAATATTGTTTTTCTGTTTGTCTTTTTCATTTTTAGCCATGGCGTTGTCAGTTTGTTTTAGATTTATGAGTTTGACTGTCCCTTTGGTATCTTTCGTCCCTCTTTTACAACGTCGGGTGAAGATAACGTTACTACGTCAACCAAACTAAATCTTTCCGATTCAAATTCAAATAATTTAAATTCAATATTTTTCAGATGTAAAACCTGAAGAAATAAAATATCTGTTCAGTTTGTTTTATGTGTTTAAATTACATTCATGGCAATTATGTCACATGCATATCCTTATTTTATATACATTCGTTTATATACATATGACAGCTTTTGTCCATTCGTTTTTGATGCGTTTTGTTATTTGATTTTGCCATGTGATTATGGACTTTCCCAATTGATCTTCCTCTAAGTTCAGTATTTTTGTGATTTTACTTTTTAATGTTTTATATATACTATTGAATACAGTAAATCCTTGTTTACCAAATCCATGTATCAACGGCGGCACTTGTCATCCAACCGGAAGTTCTTCTCATACATGCTCATGTTTGTCTGGATGGTATGAACCTAACTGTAATGGTAAGCAAAGGAAAACTTATATTTGATAAATTACATATAATAGCAATTGTAGCAGTTAATATTATTTATGTTTTGATTTTTAATCTGGACACTGTTAAGTAATGTCGTTTGCCTTTGATGCAAGTAATAATAAATGAACAAAATTGCAACAGAAAATCCTGCAAATCTTATTTGGTAGCTAAAAGTGTGGGCTAGAACATCCTGTTGGTGCCTCTGCCGATAAATAAATAAGTTTCTCTTAAGGATCTCATCAATTATGATAAAAAAAGAGAACAACAACCATAAAATACTACTAAGACAACTTAAGATTGATGAAAACAAACCCCTCCAAAAGTCAGGTAAACTCGTGTACCCTGGCTAATGATACCCCAGGAATGAAACATTTAACAGCAGAGCCGCCAAAACCAAATGAATGTAAAAATATACAAGGCTTACACTTTTGTACAAAAAAAGGCGCCTTTCACATACCGAAGACTTATCAGTGGCACTCAAACCGAAACAGATGGTAAACTAAATCCATTACAATGTCAAAGAGCACGAAAATCCCCAAATGTTATGCCTAATCTGTTTATGGTCATCTGTGCCTTGGGGTAGATATTCTTATCAATTTTATGTTATGTTATCTCAAGAATACTGACAACAGGCCATGGGCTGGTGTACCCTCCGATAACAAATATTTGCCATTGAAAAACTCTAATTTACATTTCATTTATTTCAATGCGTACTTCATATATACAGTTTAAATTTACTTGTGTTTGGCAAATTATTAATTATTTATAACATATTTCAAACCTAGAAAGTATCTAGTGTGACATATGTTTCAGTCATCCTTATGTTATCAATAGGATGATATTATTTGCTAGTAAAAAACTACTCATCAAAGATACCAGGCTTATAAATGTGCCAGTCTTGCGTTTCGTCTACAAAAGACTCATCGGTGACGCTCGAATAAAAAAGTTCAAAGGCCTAATCCAGTACGAAGTTGAAGAGCATTAAGGACTCAAACTTCTGAAAGGTTTTGTACAGATAAGGTGATCTATTCCTGGGGTAGAAAATCCTAAGTATTTCGAACAATTCAAGTTGTGTAAGCAGGAAAACTATCGTTCCTTTGCAACAATTACGAAACACAAGTTATGTTTATTTTATGGTCAACCAGGTACTAGTAAACAGACAAAATGCACTTCACCTTTTTGTGTGCTTACTAACCTATATAAAAGAGGGACGAAAGATACCAAAGGGACAGTCAAACTCATAAATCTAAAACAAACTGACAACGCCATGGCTAAAAATGAAAAAGACAAACAGAAAAACAATAGTACACATGACACAACATAGAAAACTAAAGAATAAACAACACGAACCCCATAATAAGCTGTACAAAAGAATACACAAACGCACTACAATCTTTTGATTTCTTATTACATATAATATTTAATACAGTTAATCCTTGTTTACCAAATCCCTGTACCCACGGAACTTGTCATCCAACCGGATGTTCAAGTCATACATGCTCATGTTCGTTTGGGTGGTATGGAAGTAACTGCAATGGTAAGCAAACGATTTTTTTCAATTATTTTCTGACTATCTAAAATAATAAATGTAAGAATGAATTTCATCTGAAATTACATTGACGTAGTGACATATAACATGCATATCAATAAATTACAAATTCTTTTTATCTTTTTATTTCTTCAATAAATGAGCATTGTAATTCTTATATGCCAGGTATGTGGATATTTCTATGTCAAACTGCATGATTGCTGGATTGATGGATTTGTGTGTAATTAAATTGAGAATGAAAATGGGGAATATGTCAAAGAGACAACAACCCGACTATAAAGAGCAGAAAATAGCCTAAGGCCACCAATGGGCCTTCAACACAGCGAGAAAATACCGCACCCGGAGGCGGGCTTCAGCTGGCTCCTAAATAAAAATTCAAGTTGTGTAAGCAGTAAAACTATCGTTCCTTTGCAACAATTACGAAACACAAGTTATGTTTATTTTATGGTCAACCAGGTACTAGTAAACAGACAAAAAGCACTTCACCTTTTTGTGTGCTTACTAAACTATATAAGCTGTACAAAAGAATACACAAACGCACTACAATCTTTTGATTTCTTATTACATATAATATTTAATACAGTAAATCCTTGTTTACCAAATCCCTGTAACCACGGAACTTGTCATCCAACCGGAAGTTCAAGGCATACATGCTCATGTTCGTTTGGGTGGTATGGAAGTAACTGCAATGGTAAGCAAACGATTTGTTTTTCAATTATTTTCTGACTATCTAAAAAAATAAATGTAAGAATGAATTTCATCTGAAATTACATTGACGTAGTGAATAAACTCACCAGATACCAGGACTAAATTTTGTATATAGCCAGACGCGCGTTTCGTCTACAAAAGACTCATCAGTGATGCTCGAATCCAAAAAAGTTTTAAAAAAGCCAAATAAAGTACAAAGTTGAAGAACATTGAGATTCAAAATTTCTAAAAGTGTTGCCAAATACAGCTAAGGTATTCTATGCCTGAGGTAGAAAAGCCTTATTATTTCAAAAAATTCAAAATTTTGTCAACAGTTAATTTATAAATATAACAATATCAATGATACTTCATGTCAGCACAAAAAGTGCTGACTACTGGGCTTGTGATGCCCTCGGGGAAATAAATCTCCACCAGCAGTGGCATCGACCCAGTGGTTGTAAATAAACTCACCATAGATACCAGGACTAAATTTTGTGTATAGCCAGACATATAACATGTATATCAATGAATAATAAATCTTATCTTTTTATTTCTTCAATAAATGAGCATTGTAATGCTTATATGCCAGGTATGTGGATATTTATATGTCAAACTGCATGCTTGCTGGAATGATGGATTTGTGTTTAATAAAATTGAGAATGGAAATGGGGAATATGTCAAAGAGACAACCCGACTATAAAGAGCAGAAAACAGCCTAAGGCCAACAATGGGCCTTCACCTTAGCGAGAAAATACCGCACTCGGAGGCGGGCTTCAGCTGGCCCCTAAATAAAAATGTGTACTAGTTCAGTGAAAATGAACGTGCATGCATAATTACAAAGAAACAATATGAACATGAACGTAGCTATCCACTATAAGGACACTGAGTGAGATTTTAACGTAATGTGTAACAGGGTGACAGAGAGTCTGTGTTGAAGGCCGTACGGTGACCTATAGTTGTTAATGTCTGTGTCATGTTGGTCTCTTGTGGACAGTTGTCTCATTGGCAATCATATCATATCTTCTTTTTTTATATTTTCAAGCTATTCCATTTCATATTATGACTGAAGTCCTGCCAGTCTTTGTTCTAACCCTTTATCGAATCTTGGTAAGCAGAGAAGTAGAAAATGCTAAAAAAAATTATCTGGCCAGGGATCGAACTAACAAATTACACCACTCGAGTCGAGCACACTTAAACGTGACCACAGGAGTGCAAATATGAGCGTAAATGTCCTTTGATGAATACAATTAGGTATAACAAGCTTGAAAGGAATCTGAAAAAAGTTTTGAGATTAGAAATTTCCATTTTTATATACTGCATTTATAAATCATTTAATATATCTGATGATTGAAAAAATTATTATCAATTGATTCAGTATACGCATGCTCACCCAACCCATGTCTCAACGGTGGTAGTTGTACACCTGCTGGAGGATCAAATTATAACTGCAATTTGTAAAATCGGACGGTCTGGATCAAAGTGTGAAAGTACGTATATTTCATTTATTTGCAATAATATTAACGGTCCCAATAAAATACAACTGCGCATTTAAAGCCGGATTGGACGGATCAACTTGAAACAGTAAGTATATTTCTTTTACTTTCAATACCATTTAAACTACAAAGTTTACGGCACCAGACGCACATTTCGACAATTAATGTCGCTTCAGTGATACTCGAAGCCAAAACCTTTTAAAATTCAAAACCTAATACAATTAAAGCGCCAGTATTTTACCTCTCAAATTGATTAAGAATTGACAAACAAACATAAACTGAAGGAATCGCATGAAACATCAAAAGAAGCTAGGCCGAGTACGTCGACAGGGTAATTGTCTTCTGTTATGCATGCATCACCCGCCTTGCGAGTTTCTATTCCGTCAAAACACCACAATCGGGAATAGGAATAAGCCTTTAAAAGCTGCTATAACCTATAAGGAATAGAAAGTAAAGTCAAACATAGGCAATGTATCAGATCTTTGCATGACGGAGATACATTCCTTAATTTGAAATGTCTTTTTTTATGATTTGTAACTCTAAACTTGAAATAGAACAACATCCGTATTATCATGTCAGTACATAACTAACACTACAAACTGCTCAGAGTCTAAATTGACCAGTTTTTGTGCTCGACCAGTAAAATCGAGCACACATTTTACTCGACTAGTCTCGACATTGTATCGACTGTACTTAACTGTACTTAAGTGTACTCGACTTGGTCTCGACTTTACTTAATTAGTCTGATTCAGTACTTGATGATCTTTGTGTAGTCTGAAATGGTCTTGACCAAGGCTCGACCTGTCTCGACCTGTCTTGACTTGTCTCGACCTGTCTCGACTAGTATTGACCTTCAAATTTAGTTTTGACTGGTGTAAATCAGCCCATCTAACTAAATTAAATATTGATCTTACAAAATTCAAGCTGATTAGGTAGTTTGATTTATTGCTGTGAAATGAAAGAATTTAATTTTACAATAGTTAAAAATAAAAATTATTATATAAATTCAGATAGGCATCTTTAATTTTTTTTTTATAACTTTTTCAAATCAACTTGGACTTCTTCATACTATGCAGCTATCTTAGATATACATTAAGCTTACTGAATCCAATGTCATTGTGTTTTTGTTGTATGTTAAATGTTCATGAGGACGGAATTTTGGGAATAAAAATTTAAGTCGGTTGCTTTTTGTTTCGTTGTGCAGAAGACAGAATAATCGATATGTTAACTTTTTCAATTTCAGTCACTCGAAACGGATTCCACTAACGAAATCATATTATTATGTGATATTTGCAAAATTTAATAAGATTGGAATTATGAATAGAGCCATAATAAAATACTTAATAAACAATGCGATTTGTGCTCAAAACCGTCATATTTTACTGAAATCTGGAAATGGCGTCAGGTTTTATAAGGTGTTGACTTTTAAGAAAACAAATTAATTCTAATATGGGGTGCTTATTACGTCATATGAA